>PVKH010003788.1:0-24356 GCA_004027955.1 Chaetophractus vellerosus
GTCTGAAGCTTGTTTTCTAGTAGATGCCTCAGTAAAGGCTTATTAGAAGAATATTCCCCAACTTTTTTTTTTTTTAGGGGGTACTGGGGATTGAACCCAGACCCTTGTGTATGCAAAGCAGGTGCTCAACCACTGAGCCTTCTGCTGGATATAAAATCCTTGGCTCACATTTTCTTCCCGAGTATCTTAAATATTCTTAAAAATGTTACTTCATTTTCTTTCTGGCATAAAACATTGCTGTGAGAGTCTGATAATAATCTGATTTCCTTTTATACGTCACATGCTCATTGCCTAGATGCCCAAAGGATTTTTTCCGAACTCCAAGTAGTTTTACTAGACTATGCCTTGAAGTTGGTTATTCTGGGTTGATGTTCTCAGGTACATAGTGTTCTTTCAATGTGTGATTTTAGATTTTAGAGTAGTTTTCCTGAATTGCAGTTTTTAATTTTCTCTTCGTTTTGTTTTCAAGAATTCCCATTATGTATATGTTGGACCATCTTTGCCTGTCTTCAATATTTGTCACTTCTCTTGGATACTTATCTCTTCTTAGCTTTTCAATGTTTATTCTCCCCCTCACCAGTTTTCTTAAGGGGTTTCCTGTTGGTTTTATTTACTCTTACATTCTAGTTAAGTTTTCATTTCTGATTTTTTTTTCTTTTCCGGTTCTTTCTTGAGTTTGTCCCATTTCATTTCTATGTTTCCTGGATCAGTTGAACTCACTCACTATTGGAGTGGTCAAACACCATGCCAGTTTTAGTTGTTGTTCTCTAATAGGCCCACCTCCAGGGAATACCTGTTGGCTACTTTGGGGTTCATTCTTGAATCTGCCTTATTGCTGCCTTCTGCTTTGTCCTACACAGAAGCCGATTGCAGGTCTGTTGCTGTTGGTGGCTTGTCCCTGCCTTTGGAGGGCACACCTTGCTTTTACTGAAAGTTATGTTCTTGGGCTTTTGATTATCTTGTTACTGTAGGGTTTTGTATTGTGGAAGTATGGGAAGATCCAAAAACTATGGTTCCACCATCTTTCCAGAATTCCTTAGCTACCATTTTTTAAATCATTTTGTTCTAAACACTGTGCAAGGCTCTTAACCTGTATTATTTCTAATCCTTACAACAGCCTTGTAAAAGATGGATCATTATTTTCATTTTGTCCAGATCTCTCAGGTGGTAGTTAAAATATGACCACTGGTCTGACTTGAGGTGCCATGCTTCTCTGAATAATACTCTGCCTTCCATGAATCCTTCCAGATTTCCTAGGCCCAATGTAAATAAGGCTGACAGTCTACTCTCTCTTTTCAGGAAAATCCAACTAAAACACAAACCCTGAGCTGAGACCCTTTTCTAAGCAAGGAAAACAACCTAGTCACTCTTTGGGAACTTTCTGGTCATGCTTCCTATACATACCATGTTTTACCATGAGATTTTTTTGTTTTCTTCATTGAAAGTGGCATGTTTCCTTCTTTCCAGTGGAGATCCTTCAGGGTTTGGTGAGTGGAAGCCTGGGAGGCACACTTGGGCAGGCTGTCAGCAGCCCTATTGAGCAAGAGGGCATGGTTGGCCCTGTTTCCTTGCCCCGGAGAGCAGAGACCTTTGGAGGCTTTGACAGCCATCAGATGAATGCTTCAAAAGGTAACTGAGTTTGAATTCATGTGCTTTTACAGGCAATCCTTGACCATCACACACACCCAAATGACCTGTATTCCCAAGGTCCCGCCTCCTATGTCCCATACAGTCAGTGCTTTGTGATCTCAATATGTACTTAGCTGCTAAAATACTCAAGAACCTCCATGAATTACTTTCATTTTGAGTAGTAAGAATTTCCCTGGGATCTTAGCAAAGCTTTAACCCATAGGAGTAAAATAATACCTTTTCTTTCTGTATCAGTGAAATTATTGATAATCACTTGCCACGTGATGGCTTCCATTTTTGGCATTAGTAGGATTCAGAAATATATCCCTAACCTTTATATATTGTACACTATTTTGGCCAGTCTGTTTCACACCTTTAACTAAGAAAACTCACTTGGTTTCTTTGTTTAGGAGGTGAGAAGGAAGAGGGAGATGATGGCCAAGATCTTAGGAGAACAGAATCGGATAGTGGTCTAAAAAAGGTATTTCTTTCTAAAACACACTTGTCTCTGACCTTGGCACTTCCCTCTGAATTTATAATCTTTGAAATTATTCTACTTTGATCTTGTCTTGGATGGCTGACTTGCTGTTTTTAATTCCTACTTTATTTTCAGAGGAGACCACATTTTTTAAAACAGTACAAGAACCCGTCCCAGCCCCGCCTCCCACACACACACCTTGTTGCCTATTTGAGATTTCTGGCTTAGAACACTGTGTTTACATTTTACACAGCCCTGGCAGGACCCAAATTTCATTAAGAGTTTACCTTACAGTGAGGAGCTAAGGTAGAAGGAAATGGGGAGCACATCATAGCTTGGAAACATGTTGAATATAATTTTTACATCAGGATCTTCATTTTTTTAATGCATGTTTTTGTTTTATAGGGTGGAAATGCTAACATGGTATTTATGCTCAAAAGAAACAGCGAGGTAAGGAAATGTTTTCCTTATGTGTCTTAGCTAGGAATGCTCATTTTTGTCTTGCTGTTATAAACAGCCTCCTAGCTGTAACCTGTACATTAGCACCATCAGTTTCCTTTGTCTTTCCCTGCCCCAAGGCACTACCTTGGAATTTTGCCAGGTAGGGTATTACCTCCTAAAATGGCCTCTGATTTTCTGACCTTGAGAAGCATCTTGCTTTTAGTCAGCAGGCATGTGGAGCCTCCTGGTGATTTCTTTTGGCTACTCAAGCACATTGAGTAGAATTTGTCACAACCCTTCCTGTAACACAAACCTGATGCCCAAAGCTACAAGGCTGAAACATGGGGGGTTTAGCTTGTGGATAACTCTACATAGTAATTTCTTATCCCGCAAGGACTCAAGTTGAGTTTTCTTCTCTGAGTACTGCTTTTCACTAAATACGTATTTCAGCTATAAATACGTATTTCAGCTATAAAAATCGTCGTGGCATCCTCCTAGTTAGAATTCAGATTAGACGGCTGCTCTTGCTCACCTTCCTTGAACTGTGTCCCACTGTCTCCCTGCTCTCCTTGATTCCTTCCAAAATCATCCCTGACCGTCAGCATGTCGCTTTCTCTAGAAGCAGACTAGAATTAGAAATACGGTAGTTGCTTTTTAGGGTGTTTCTTCTTGCTTCTAGCATATCTTCAATCCCTGAGGAGGTTTGTTTTGAACTTTTAGGTTATCTTTCCCCCTAAAACAGAGGATATTGTTTTGTATTTGTTGACATGGAAGTGCAAATGCTGTGGTATCCTGAGAGAAGTCCCTTCAGTGTTTGTTGTCCTTAAATGTAATAAACCTGCTTTCACAGAGATTCCTTTCTCTCCATATCTGCTGTTTGAAAATTAGCTGTTAGTTTATTTTTCCATTTTGCAACTTTTCCTTGTATACTTAGAAGAGTCAGGTTAAGCAATAGTACAAGACCCATTTGTTATTTCAGGCATTCCAGGATGGATTTCACACTGTAGGTGGTCAGCCAGTCTTCTGGAATTTCTCTTAAGTATTGTAAAAAGATTACATGATGTTTATGGTTAAAAAAAATTATTACTAAATATTTTATTTGGTGTTTATATTTCCAGCCTTTTTTCCTGCATATACCATACATGTGTTTGTGTGTATGAATAGTATATAGTTTTACACAATTTGCATCAATACCACCTAGAGTTGTATATCCTGCTTTTTTCTCTTAACTTCTATAAGTATTTCTCCAGGGCATATCTGTCTAAAACATGCTAATTTGATGGCTGCATATTATTCTGTTGTATACCATCCTTTTGTTTTTGAATTAAACAGCTGACAACATCCGTGTGTGTATTTTGCACAGCTGTTTCCTCAACAGGCCAAATTACTCTCTAGAAAAGGTTATACAATGTTTATCCATTTTTATCTTACTTTGACCTTACATTAGGTATTTTTATTGCTGCTTTGATAAGTTCATATGGTTTGTTTTATTTTGCATTTATTTGATTTCCAGTAAGGTTGAATCACTTTTGTTTTGTTACATAATTGGCCATTTGTATTTCTTTTATAAATTGCTAGTTTGTGTTCCTTGCCCATTTATCTACTAGGTTATTCTTTTTTTTTCCTTGATCTATGAGAGTTTTTCCTTTGCCTTTTAATTTTACATTTTTACACAGAAAAAAATTTTTTTTTAATTTTTCTGTGTAGTTTTTTCCCATTATCCATATTTGAAGAGCCTTCCCCATTTCAAGATCAGAAAACATTTTTATTTTCTTCTACCCCATATGGTTCATTTTTTACACTTAACATTTAACCCATTTGAATGGTGTTTTGTTTTTGAGCTAGGCTCCTGACTTAATTTTTTCCAAAGAGTTAGCTAATTTTCTCAGAATAATTTGACTATTCTTTCCTTTTTCATTGATTACAAATGCTGCTTATCTCATGTACTAAGTTCATGTGACTTTTTTCTGGATTTTGTTCTGTAACATGGATATGTCTACTTTTTGGTGCCATGGTCATTTGAAATAATTGAATCTTGACATTTTAATGATACTGATTCCCTCCCACATACACAATTTGCTTTATTTGGCCTTGTTTTATTTTTCTTGGCTACTTGCACCTGCTTATTCTCCTCAGTGCTTTCAAATTGAAAATTTCCTTGTATATTGATGAAATATTACCTTGTCAAATAGTCACTTTCTGATGGATTCTGAAATTCATAGTCCCTGAAATGACTGTGTCCATTTTGTTTCTTTTTCAGCAAGTTATCCAGAGCATTGTTCATCTTCACGAACTTCTTAGCACTTTGAAGGTACATGGCTTTATCTTTCATCCTTTGACTTAATCTGGTTAGAGAAAACAGTAAAGGGGATATTGTTGGCCCGGATCTTTGAGGTTTGTCGGTTGCTTATGGGTAAATGGGGCTCTCCATCCTAGAGAAGACTGCTCATGGTGAGAAAAGTTGTGAAACTCAGTGGTAGCACCATCTACCTTATAAGACCAGAACTGGTGGAAAAATTGTACAGTACCGATACTGTTTGATTCCCACAAAGAACATGGGCTGCTAACTTCCATTTAGGAGAAGATTGCCATCTAGAAAGCCTTGAGTATAAGCTTACGTACCCATATTTCTTTATGGTATTTGGACAGGTTAGCCCTTCCGGAGCAGCCACTGTTTGTATTCTAGGGATGATCCTCAAACTCTGCTCTCTTCCTTTCTTCCTACCTCCCCAGCCCCTCCCATAACACACATGCACCCCACCACAGGCGCTGTCAGTGACTTCAAATAGCAAGTGACCAAGTTTGGCAAACAGTTCCTGCATCTTTGGCATTCCTACCAGACTAGCTTTAAAAGATGGAGGGCGGAGAGCAGAATTGTAGTCTGTCTTAGTAACTGGTGCCCCCAAGGTTATGGGGTCAGGAGGTATACCAGAAGCGAGCTCTCCTCCTCTGTGTCTGTCTCTCAGGGTGTGGTGTTACAGCAAGACAGCTACATCGAGGACCTGAAGCTGCTGCTGAACGAGCGGGCACTCACGCGGAGCTCGTCCCGCCCCAGCTCTCTCATCGAGCAAGAGAAGCAGCGCAGCCTGGAGAAGCAGCGACAGGACTTGGCCAATCTGCAGAAGCAGCAGGCACAGCACCTGGAGGAGAAGCGCAAGCGGGAGCGGGAGTGGGAGGCCCGAGAGAGGGAGCTGCAGGAGCGCGAGGCCCGGCTGGCCCAGTGGGAGGAGAAGGTGCAGCGTGGGCAGCAGGACCTGGAAAAAGACCATGAGGCCCTCCAGCAGAAGAAGGGGGCCTACCAGTATGACCTGGAGAGGCTGCGCGCTGCCCAGAAACAGCTCGAGAGGGAGCAGGAGCAGCTGAGGCGAGACACAGAGCGGCTTAGCCAGAGGCAGCTGGAACGGGATGTCTGTCAGGTACTAGAGGCATTTTCTGCCCTCCTCTCACAGTTCCCTTCGGAGCCAGGGCCTAAGAGGGCTTTGCTGACCCTCTCTACTAAGCACCCAAGAACACACTGTCCTTACAGAACATTTGCTTCATACTGAACAAGGGAGAAGGGAATCTTTCCGTTTTGGCATCCCTTTAGAGGCTGATGGGCAGAATGGAAGTGGCTGGGGGTTTGTGGCCTCGGCTTTTCCGAGAGGATGGCAGTCAGCGTCCATGACTGGATGCTGCCTCCTCAGGCGGCAGCCAGGGCCCTGCCCTGAAGGAACTGGTGGGCTGAGCGGGGAAAGGCACCAAGGAAAAAGGAACCCTGGGAATGCAGTGCCTATGGTCACTAGACAGTAGTAACTGGCTCTGATGCAAGAGGTATTGAAAGAGCCCGTGCTGTAGCATCAGTGGGGGTCAGTTTGGGGAAAAGCCCAGCCCAACAAAGGAAGGGTGGCATTTTATGCTTGGGGTGTTCAGATAGCTGGCCCCTTCGCTTAATTCCTGATAGTAAAACCTTTTTCTATAGCTGCTAAATGTTTGGGAAGGCTTGCAATTAATTATTCAGCACAGAGTGCTGAATTTATTTCGGTGATAATCCATGGTTCCTCTGGAACATGGACAGCTTGGGGCAGGTAGAGCCTGGGTTTACACAGCTCTGCCTGTCATGTTGCCATTTGTTTAACCCTGGGCTGTGAAAAAAAATTAAACTGACATCTTCCAGAGGGACAATTCTAGCTTCCTGCAGAGGTTTTCAAAACTATTGTGGGGAGCAGCCAGTGGTTCTTTCTATGCCACAGTGATTAATTTTACCCCCATCCCAACAAAATCAACTGGGCTGTGACAAAGCACGGCTCCGAGGCAACCGTGCGCCCACGTGAGGCTGATCCTCTTCATCTTTGGTTGAACCTTTGCTTAGGATCGTCGTATCGGCTCTTCCATCCACCCTCTGACCTAAACACGCTTCTGCAGTCTCTTTGCCCTGAAATAATTATCTCCCTCCCTATGTAAGTCAGTCTTAAGCAGCTCGCCTTTCTTCAAGGAATGGCCATTCTTTCCTAAGCTGCCTCGTTAGAGATACTGGTCACTGTTTGATACTGGCATTACATACATGTAATAAAAATAGTAATGACATTGAAGGTGGTATTTTAACACTTTCATGGATACTGCTTGGAGGAGGGCAGTAAATGAAACTGCAGAGTTCTGAGCCTTTCCACAGTGAGTTCTAGAGCACCCAAGGAAATGGACAAGACACCCACCTGGCCTCATTTAATTGCGCCAGCATTTGAGTGTGCACTGGGATTACTGATGATCTCCGAGTTAAAACCCCTTCTCTTGAACATGTGCAGGTTTCACATCAACAGACCAAGCTGATGAGGATCCCGTCCTTCTTTCCCAACCCTGAGGAATCCCCCTTACCATCTGCACCTTTGATAGCCAAATCAGAGCCAGTGGACTCAGAACTTCCATTTTCCCCAAAAAGGAACAGCATTTCTCGGACACACAAAGATAAGGGACCTTTTCACATACTGAGTTCAACCAGCCAGACAAACAAAGTACCTGAGGGACAAAGCCAGCCCCCAGTGTCGGCCTCCACCCGTCTGTTTGGATTAGCGAAGCCAAAGGAAAAAAAGGAAAAAAAAAAGAAGAGCAAGGGAAGCCGCACTCAGCCCGGGGGTGAGTCTCACATCCCAGCTTTCCCTGTCCCAGGGTTCTGAATGGTGGGTAGATTTTAGGGGGTTCCTGGGGTGAAAACACAGTGTAGTTCAGGAATGTAACACCAAGTTGCGATACTCAGCACAGACCTATATGCTCTACCTCCAAAGGACTATTAGAATTTACATCAAGGACTCCAACTCAGCAAGCATTTAAGAACCTACTCTGTGTAGAAGGCAGAGTAGAGATTTCGTTTTTGAAGCATTTATTATCCAGTTGAGAAACTGAAACTCACCTAAATGAAACAATCAAAGCCCTCCCTGTCTTTTTAGGTCCAGTACACTAATTGGTAGTAGCTAGCATTTGGTGAAGATTTTCCAAGATAGGATTTAATATTCCAAGTGTCCAAATAGGGTAGGAGCTCCATCCCCAAAAGAAATGAGGAAACTGAAGCTCAGGGGAATTATGTGCCACTTTTTCTGTCCTTCTGATTGGGATTGCTGTCTCCGTGGGGATTAAAGTTTTCCAGATTTGTGTTAAAGGGAGCATCAGGTAGTGAACGGTCTCTCACCAAGGACACCATTTAGTAAAGCAGTTCGGAACCCCAGTGTGTGCTCTCAGAGGGTTGATTGCCCATAAGCCTGAGTTTTTGTATTTGCATCACAAACTTTTGATTGGGGGGCCGGGAGACTAAATTTAAAAAGCAATTTTTCGGTTTTTGGTTTTTGGTTTTTGTTTTTTTTTTTTTGAACTTTTTTAATGCTTAGTTTCTGCTTTTCCAGATGGCCCTGCATCTGAAGTGCCAGCAGAGGGTGAAGAGATCTTCTGCTGACTTGTGTCTTCTCTGCCGTGGCTCCCAGCGCGGCCTCTTCTGTTCCTGTGTGCGCGTGGCCCTTCCGTTTTCCATCCCACTGTCCTCAGCGTCAGGTCCTCCTGTGCTGCCCCAGGTCCTGGACAAGGAGGAACACATTGTCTTGAGTGTCAGGCAGGGAAGGGGGTCCGGACTGTGCTCTGGCTGTGTGACTGTCTCGGACTCGAGGGTTGGGGCTGGCCCTGGTCAGGATGTTACACTGAAAGTAGTGGCCCCTGGAAGTGACTGTCTTGGATGGGTTGGGAATTCCTAAAGGCTCAAAGAATGTTTCCAAGTGAGGTCCTCTAGCTTCTATTTTAGGGGAGTGCAACTAATGTCAAGCAGCAGGTGGTTTGGATACCTGAGTCCACATACAGGGGCCCATCTGCTCCACCCAGCCTGGAAGTCTGGCAGCATGTGGATATTAAATATTTCGCCTGGTAGTTCTCAGAGTTCAGTTTCCCTCAAAACCCACCCCATGGTCACTTCACCCCTTCTTCCACATGTATTTCTCATTTCATTTTAGAAAGATGACCAACATTTATGAAAACTAGTGAGAAAAGCCTTGATGTATGTAAAAAGTGTTATGATCTGTACATCATGACTTTGGTGTTTTGGGCACTTAAGTCTAATTTTTATCGTTAAATCCAGAAGAAATATTGGCTTTCCAAGATGTGTACTATATATTGATTCTGGGCACAGATGAAGTGGAAAGGCCTCCTGTGTTCCCTTGCAGTGGGACACTTTGTGGTTGTCGCTGTGTCCCTGAGGACCCAGACCCGGCAGGAGCTGCTCTGAAGCCTCTCCAGGCATCCCCCACCTTTACGTATACTAGGATAGCCAGCCAAGAAGTAGATTCAGGTGAAGGTGCGAAGCCCGTGTGTAGAGATTTCCACCAGCACAAGCCAATAGAGGAGCTGGTGCAGAGGGCATGGCTGGGAAATCACATTCTATATCATATATCAGGAGGCCTCTGCACAATTTGTGTGTTTTGTTAACAAGATCTGTTAATTCTTAGTGGTACCCTACCCCCTTGCAGATGTCACAAATCTGTTTTTCCTTTTCTTCTCTTGCGGCTCTTTTTCCCTAACTGGCACCTGCAGGACAGTTCATTGGTAGCGTTTCCCTTGTAACCACAGCCTCCAGGGCCCCTCATACCTGCCACGCACTCAGTACTCCCAATTAGGGAAGACCCTGGAAAATTCTTTGCTACAAATGTGGCCTTTGATTCCTGCTTTTTGCCCCTCAGGAGCATGGGGCTTTGAACATACTTTAAAAAAAAAAAAAATCTGTTACTTGGTGCTTATTGATGAATTGCAAGCTGGCCTTGCAGATGGAGATATTTATCTTTCAGTTGATTTGAAAGCGGTCTGGTTTAAATTTTTTAGCTTATAGATTTGTTATTTATTATGTGGTTTTTTTTGTTTTGTTTTTTTCAAGGATGAACATACTAGTCCAACGGTTTAGACTTTCTGATCAGTGCAGAATAAGCAAAGCAACGATGCTTACTCATCATCTTCCAAAGTGCCTTGACGGCCCACAGGAAAATTGAGGGTTAAGGAAGGGGTTCATTTCCTTCCTACTCCCTTTTATCAAGGAATGGCTTCTTCCTTGTTTGAGAATTGAAGAAACTTGCTACCTATGAGCTACACTTGCCTGTTCTTGTCATGGCAGTTTCTTACCTGTCAGAAATAGCAAAACCAGCAAGCAGATTTTCTGTTGCACCCCCTTTCTCCCCCAAAGACCCTAAATTGCAGAACGTTAAGTTACTTCTTTCGGGCCACCCTTCACCTCCCGGTTACAGCTGGTGTCCATCCTGGTGTTCTTAGAAGTGCCCAGAGCTCTGCTGTCACTGGTTCAGCACCTCCACGGGGCTCCCACCTGCGGTGCTCAGGCACCTGGTGAACACAGCTGCAGAAAGGGTGGCCAGGAATTAAGGCTGGCATGTCATTTCTTCTTCACTCTTGAGGCATGGCTGGGTTTAAAACAGACAGGGATTCGCGCTGACTCGGTTTACTCACGTGCTCTTCACAGAAGCGCTGTGGGCACTGCACGTTACTGTGCCTTGCTGCACAGCTGGATTGCGATCAGGTGTCTCACTCCCCACTAGCTGTAAAGTTTAATTTGTTTTGGTCATTTTAGTGATGGTTTTTAAAAGGAGATGTCTCACCACACTAACGTGGTTCTGGTTGGACAAGCAGAGTCAGAGCAGAAGGCCATCTCCTGCACAACCCAAGTCCCCCAGCTTCAGTCAGGAATGGAGAGTGCAGCGCAGAAGCAGCACTTACCAGAACTGCTCTTACGGGCCTGCGTCATCTTTGAGGTCAAGGGGCTTGTATCCGTTGTGCTTTGGGAATTACCTGGGATTGTTGCTGCTTGTGACCTTGAGATTGTTCTGGTTACTGAGTCTAAAGGCCCAGCTGGGCATCTCTACTGTGAGAAGGGGGTGTTCTCCATCCAGCTGAAGAAATCAGATGTCTGAATTGTGCTTAGGTTTGGGATAGATGGAGACACTATGCAGAGTCCCAAGTCTAGTGAACCTAATGGAAGGGAGGCTCCATCTTCTCAACACTTACATCATCTCAGTTGTTTTCATCCCAGTTGGGTGACATGCACTTTAATTGTTCTCATCAGTTGGCTCCACTTTCAAGGCAAATATATTAACTACTCTCTTTGAAAATAGAGAGGGTTAAAAACATGTGAGATAATTCAGCCTTTGCCAACATTCCATCCTCTGCCCCATGAGAGCTGTCATTGGGGAAGAAATCCCTATCCAGAATTTTTTTTTTTTAGAGGTACGAAATCAAACACTTTTTCCTGTTATGTCTCAGGGTAATACCACTAAAAGTTGACCCTTTGCCAATTTTCTTCCTTATTTGTTATTTCCCAAGGCCTCAGTATTAGTAGTAGGCACAGATTTGAGACCCTTGCAGTTTTATTTATACCTTTATTTGGGGAGGGGGGCGTATCAGGTTGTAGAGGTATAGTAAAGAGCCCTCTTGAAAGAAACAGTGGAACAATAACCTTATAGGCCAGAACCTGATCCCCAAATTTCTATCTGTAGAAGTACTTTATATTTCATTCTTCTTTCTCCAAGGTTCTTTTCCCCAGTTCTTTCTTCCCAAGGCTTTTGGTGTTTGCACTGGAGCTGAAGTTTACTGGCGGCGGTGGTGTGGGCATTTGTGTCCAGAGGTGGCCAAGACCAGCTCCTTGGCCAAGCCCAGCAGGCACAGTGCTGCCTCCACCCAGCAGAGGAGGAAACCAGGGTGGAGGGGGAGTCCCGAGAGGCTGCCCTGATGAAGGGGGCTCTCAGGTGACCCAGACAGTGCCCCAAAATACACTGGACAGCCTCTGACTCTGGGAGCCTGGAAATGACAGCCGTTGAGGAGATGTACACCTTGCCCCCTCCAGCAGGGCCACTTTGATGCCATCTGCCTAAGGTCTGGGGATTGGTCCCAGCCTAGCACTGGGGCTCTAATTTATCCTCAGAGACCGAGAAGAGGGCAAAGAGTTTATTTTGGTTCGGTTCTTAGTTTTTTCTTTCACTGTAGCATAACATTCCTAATTAACCAGAGCTTTGGTTGCTGCCTGCTGGCCAGGTTTATAAAATGAGAAAGTATTTTAATGTTGCCATAAAAGAAAAACAGGGCAAACAAAGCCAGTCATCTAATTTAATGTCAAAAGATTGACAGGACTTTAAACCTTAGCACGATGGAAAATAATTTAAGATGGGCAAACCCTACTGGCTAAACTCTCCTGCAGCAGCTGCATCATAACCTGAGCTAGCGCGCCGAGCTGGGGGCTCCTGCCTCCTGAGCTCACAGCAACCCAGGGAGGGCCTCTCTCGCCCCAGGCCTGTGTGCAAGGCACAGAGCCACCCTGCTCGCCCCAGGACCCTCCCCCAACTTCCCCTTCCCTCTGCCTTCCGAGCCATCGGAAAGGATGGATGATAGACGCCACTGGCAAGGGGCCTGTGCATTTGGCTTGCCTGTGGTCAATCGAGTTCAGCCTTGTGGTTTCCTTACCCCGTACAGGGTGCACTCCGTGAGACGCTAGGACATGCAGGAGGGTAAATATAGTACACTTTATACCTCTGCTTTCATTTTTTGTTTTCAAATGCTATATGAACATTTCTGTGCTAAAGTCTATTAAATAAAAAAGATGGGTTAAAACCCAAATGCTGTATATTAATTTGTAATTATGTATAAAGTGACGCAGTTTCAAACTGTAAAGGTTTTTTTCAGTGTGTTTTCTGGAATATTGCCACAACATACTGGCTTTGTATTTTATTTATCTTCCTTTCTAGTTAATGGCTTCAAACTCCTGTAAAGTCCCCCCCCCCTCGATCCTTTAAAAAAAAATAAATGTCCTTTTAAGTCTCAGTTGTTTCTGTGTTTTATTCTTGTCCCCGTGGGCTTCCTTGAGAGATTCCCAAAATATTCTGGGCTCCTGGAAAAGGTTATACCCTTCCCCCCATCACCCCAGTTCTAGAGACTTTTCTCCAATGTTGCCGCTATTAAGAAAATGTTAATTTCTGTACCTGTGCAAACAGAAACACCCCCTAGGGCTCCCAAGGATATTGTTACTCTATCCTGGAGCTTGCACCCAAACACGCTGAGGGTGACTGACCATCCCTGTAAGTTACAAGATTTGTGCCAAGGATCAAAACTATTTCTAGATAAATAAGTGCAGCAAAATTGTAATATCCTATGGATTCTAATGTTAGTCCATTTCTCCTAACCAACTTTCTGCCATGCCACCCCTAAACGAGAACAACTGCCAAAAACCAATTCAAGAAGAAAAACCTTCTTTGCATGTAGCTCCATGGGGATTTCCTGAGCCGAATCTTAGAATGCTGGGGATTTTCACTATAAAAATTGCTGAAATGCATAATGCAAGTGGTTACTCACCCTGCCTGCAGGAACCTGTGGCTTTCCTAAATGGCTGACTTCCTGTGTCTCTGAGCTCACAGTACCTATAAAAAAGACCCTTAAATGCAGCTGGAAATTAGAGGATTGAGCAGCCTGGTGGGATGCAGAGAACATTGACAAAGCTGGGACTGAACCCTGGCTTGGCCCCCTACAAACCCCCTGCCCTCTCCCCTACCCAGCAACGAAAAGAACGTCCTGCCAGGATGCTGTGAAAGGAACTCAAAATTGACCTTCAGGCCCCTGCAAAGGAGGCACACAAGGTGGACACCCTATACTGACAATCCCATGCACTAGCCCCTATAATATTCCCTGTAAGAAAATGTAATGGGAAAGGATGGGGATTTATCCAAGATGTAAGAGCAATAAATAAAACTCATTCCTCATGTCACCAGAGTCCCAAATCCTCATCCACTCTCATATCTCAGATTGCCCCTGGACTAACCATTTCACTGTAGTTGACCTCTGCAGTGCATTTAGCATAGCGTCCACTCAGCCAGTATCTTCGCATTCACATGGAATGAATTACAATATACCTAGACTTATGCCTCGGGGATTCACAGAAATCCCCCCCATCCCCCAAGTTACTTTTCTCAACCCTTAAAAATGATAAGACCATCCTTCTCTCAGGCTCTACTCATACAATATATTGAAGATCTCCTTGTATGTTTTCCTAACAAACAAACATGTCAGTTTGACTCCCTACATTTACTATAACAGCTAGGCTTAAAGGGTCATAAAGCCTCTCCGGACAAATTCCAGTTCATCCAGCAGGAAGTCAGATATCTGGGGCACATCCTTTCCAAACAGGGGACTCTGTTAGATCCCAAAAGAATTTCTACACAAGACTGTTTCCAAGCCCCAGACCAAAAAAAAAAAAGCAACTGAGGATTCTTAGGCCTTTGTGGGCATTGCCAGAACTATATACCAAACTTCTCCCTTCTAGCTCAACCTCTCTGTGAACTCAGAGCATAGCATACCTGAGCCTTTGAGCTGGAATCAAAACCAGATTGATTCCTTTCACCTGGCTGTCCACGAAAGGAAATAGCTTAGGACTAGTAACCCAGGAGCCTGGAGGAACCCAGAGGCCCACTGGATATTCCAGTATGCAATAAGGTCCTGCAGGCCCACGTCTCCGGTCAATGGCTACAACAGCCAAACTAGCTGAAGTCACTGCATATATAGTTATGCAGAACCTTCCTGATCTTTTTGTCCCTCATGCTGTGGAATACTTGCTTAATTCTGCTTTAACTTGACATCTCTCTGCTGCAGGACTCACATCTTTTGAATTTAGGCATCTCTCCCTCTCATATGTGCTTTCATAAGCACACCCCCCCCCCACTACCACCACCACCACCACCACCACCACCAAACCCCACCACACCACCAAACCCCACCACCTGGCTCCTGCTTCCTGATGAAGGAGCACCTGATCATGACTGCATAATTCTTACTGAAACCCTAGTTTCCCCTAGCCCCGACCCCAGGGAAACCCTAATAGACATTGCATTGCCCATACCAGCCCCAATCTTCCAGCCTGGTGGAAAGGACCAACAGAATACTCAAATGACAATTAGCCAAGATTAGTGCCTCGAGAATTACCATGGCCTAAAATACTTCCACTAGTCCTGCTCGACCTTTTCTCAACCCCCTTAGGAAAACAAACTCACACCCCATGAAATTGTTACTGGAAGACCTTTACTTGTCATATGTTGTTACCCTGGTATTGCCCTAGGGTATTGTCCAACAAGACCTACTTAAATTTTGTGGGACACTAATGAACTACTCTAGAGTTTATGTTTCAAAGGTTGAAGAAGCTCTTTTGGAGGAGGAGAACATTGCCTGGCTCCAACTGACCCCACAAATCTGCAGCCTGGAGAATTTGTGTACTGGAAAAGATAATTTAAAAGTCTTTAGAACCTCAATGGAAAAGACCTTATCAGGTCCTCCTTACCAACCAACATGCTGCTAAACTTGCTTGTGTAGGCCCTTGGATACCGCTATCTCAATTTAACTATGCACCACCCAACCACTAGAAAAGTACCGCCACTGATGACCTCAAACTCACCCTAAAAAGAATTTCAAGTCACCCAGTAGTAGACATTTCAAACAATGTGGACAGCTTTTCCCAACAGCTACAGAACTTTCCTTTTCTTTCCTATTTTTTCTCTTTTCCTTTCCTTTCCTTCCTTGTCCCTTGCCATTTGCCATCCTTTTTCCCTGGCCATATAAAGGGCTGCCAAACTGGGCAATCTGAAATTGCTGTGTCTGCCCTAATTTACACTCCACCAAAGGGCCCCAGTTTTTGGCCATAATCATACATATTCAGACCTGGATTCATATAAAAGGCATATTTTGCATAGATTAAGTATGGGGCAGAAGGGATGGATACTCAATAAATAAATATCAGAAATGGTCACCCCATTGAATTTATCTTACTCTTGAAGAAAAAGTGGCCCCCATAGCACAAATTGCCGGACTATAATGAATTTCTCTCTCTGCATAAACCAGTGGACCTTATCTAGGTATGATCTCAGCAAACCTCTGCAATCAGACCCTTTGGTATGACTAAGAGGAAAACAAATAACCTCTCTACAATGACACGATAACCAAACAGGACTCTGGTGATTACTTGACACTTATGATTGAGCTAGATGAAACACCCTTCTCTATCACTAGAAACTTTTTGGGGCATTGGAATGCCAGTCTCATCCTTGTCTATAGCTCTGACAATCATACGATCTATCTTCTCAGCCTTTGTTTGGATTCAAGTCCCTAACAGTACTTCACTCGTTTATAAGTATTCCCACAGCCTGTTGTATCAACTACAGTGCAATGTCCATTGTTCTTACTCCACTAGACCCCATAATTTTAGACTTTGCCTGTAAAGATGGCTGTATCTGGAGGCTGAGAGAGGCACAAACAAAACTGCTGATTATGGGAAGTACTTTAACTCACAGTCTAGCCAGCACAGGCTATTTCTTTCTGTGTGGGAAAAAAACATATATATATAGTCTTAACACCAGGCTAGAGTGGGACTTGCACAGTAACAGCCTTTTACTCCCTGACCAGAAGAGGAGGGACCAATTAGAAATAAAAATAATATAGCCAACCTGGGATTTCTCATTTATCAGCTCAAAAAACCATTTCAGACCTAAGCAGGACACTAAAGACAACCCATTAATCGAAATGCCTGGTATAGGCTAGACATTTCTGAGAGTAATTTTGGTTTCATGAAATGCTTCAACTTGAAAAAGCCTTCCGAAACATGTCAAAAACTACTGAAGAGAGAAGGGACTGTAGGAGATGGTGGAGGAGGGACTGCAGGAATCAATCCCTCTACCAAAACAACTACTGAACTGGCAGCAACTGTCTGAAATGTTGAAACTCCAGAGTCTAGGAGTATGCTGTGCAGCATTCAGGGAGGAGCAAGAGGAAGAGGCTGGTAATGCCCAGCAGAGGCTACCCTCCCCTTTCTCTCTTCCCCCAGCCTCATGGGCAGCAGCAGAGGGGACGGCACCTGGCTCAGCTTGCTGGTTCAGGGTGGAACATAAATAACTGGTCTTCCAAACTCAGGGGATGTGTGGCTTGAGCTCAGATCTCTACCTTTGTTCAGCTACTTCAGATGGCTGGGGACAGGCTCCGGGGGTACCCATTGTTCCAATCTTCCTGGGGCAAAGGTGGCAGAGGAATCTGAAAGATAGTAACTTTACTCAAAACTAGGAAAACAGTGAAAGGGACGCATTAACCAGGCAAGTGCTGAATTATTAACTGGGCAAGTGCTGAATTATTTTGGCAGCTTCAAAAGCCAGAGAAGAAGCTCCTGGAGCCCTTGCTATCCAAATGAACAAGATAAAAAAACAGAAACCATCAAGAAAGAGGACCAGACTTTGGACTCAGCAGACAGGTACTTTAAAATAATGATCCTCAGTGTATTAGCATAAAGCATAAAGTTCTTCCCTCACCAAAGTCCACGTGTTGGAGCAAGACAGCTGCCAATGTCTCCAGGGTTCAGGCTGCGTTTCTCTCTGGGCTTAGCTTCTGTTTCCTCCACAAGTTCAGCTGTAGACCATGAGGCTCTCTATGCTTTGCATCTCTCCACAAGGCCAGTGGGCGAACGGCTCACTCCAACATCAGAACTGCTTCTCAAATCTGCTACTCCCAAATCTCTGCAACTCAAATCTGCTGCCTAGCCTTTATACTTGAGACCACACCCACCGAGAGGTGGGGCCCAGTGCCCTCCTGACGTGGCCCAGTTAATGCCCTTATCATAAACCAATCATGCCCAGATGAACAGATCAGTTTACAAGCATGATCCAATTTATATTTTTGGAATTCATAATTACATAAAACTGTCAAACCATTACACTCAGTATCCCCAAGGAGATAGGGAAAACACAGAGAAAGAACTAAAGGACCCGAGGAAAACAACAAATGAACAGGATAGGAGTCTTTCCAGAGAAACACTGGAATTGAAGAACACAATAACTGAAATGAAAAATTCCTGAGATGGTTGCAAAAGCAAATTGGAGGTGACAGAAGAAAGAATCAGTGAACTCGAAGACAACTGATTTGATTCAGGTTCAGGAACAGAAAGATAAAACAAAAACAAAAAAAGAACAAACAGAGCCCAAGAGACCTGTGGGACATCACCAAGCATAATATTACGTATTATGGGAGTCCCAGAAAAAGAGAGAAAGGAGCCAAAGGAAAATTCAAATAAATAATGGCAGAAAACTTCCCAAATTTAACAAATGACATGTATATGAACATTCAAGAACCCCAGTGAACCCTAAATAAGATAAGTTCAAAGAGAACCATGCCCAGACACATATAAAATTGTCCAATGCCAAGGACAAGGGGAGAGTTCTGAAAGCCACAAGAGAAAAGCAACAAGTTATGTACAAGGGAATCCCAATAGGCTTAAGTTTCAATTTCTCATCAGAAACCACAGAGGCAAGGCGGCACTGGTAAAAAAAAAAACAAAACACCACAACAGCAAACACTTAAAATGCTGAAAGAAAACAATTGTCAACAGAGACTGAAGACTGTTATATCCTGCAAGTCTTTCAAATTTGAGGGAGAGACAAAGACCTTCCCAGATAAACAAAAGCTGAGGGAGCTTGTCACCACTAGACCTGCCCTACAAGCAATGCTAAAGGAGCTCTTCAGACTGGAATGAAAGGGCACCAGACAGTGGATCAAAGCAGCATAAGGAAATAAAGGCCTCCAGTAAAGGTAAAGGTAATTATAAATGCCAGTATTATTGTATTATATTGTTGTTGCTTTATGTAACTCTCCTTCTTGCTCATGCAGGAACTAAAATGCAAATGCACAAAATTGTGGTATATTGGTGGTTTTGGACATACAATGTGCAAAGATATAACTTGTAACAAGTTCAAAAAATGTTTGAGGGATGGAGTATGTGTATGTTATTGAAGATAAATTGGTATAAAATAAAAATATGATTGTTGTAGATTTTAGATGTTAAATTTTAACCCCATGGTAACCACAAAGAAAATACATGAAAGATGTATTCAGAATAAGAAAGATCTCAAAATAATACAAAAAGCCAAATAAATATGGAACAGGGCATAAACAGAAGAATTGAGGATCAAAAAAAGGTGTGAGACTTAAAAAAAAGAGAAATGGCAGAAGAAAGTCCTCATTATCATTATCATTATTGTGCAAATAGTAACCAAAAGACAGCTGGTATAGCTCTAATAACATCATATAAAATACACTAAGTCAAAAACTGCTACAAGGGTCAAAGAGGGTATTTATTCACAGAATACACATTCTTCCCTAGTGCACATGTATCATTCTCCAGGATAGACTATATGTTAGATCATGAAACTTTCAAATTCAAAAATATTGGGTTCAAACAATGTATTTTCTACAACCACAGTGGAATGAAGATAGAAATCAATAACAGAGGGAGAAATGGAAATTTCACAAACGTGAAAATTAAACAATGTCCTCTTAGACAATCTATGGGTCAAAGAAGAAATGACAAAGGAAGTTAGGAAATATTTTGAGGTCAATGAAAATGAAAACACAACATGCCAAAATGTATGGGATGCAGTAAAGGCAGTGCTGAGAGGGAAATTTATAACTCTAAATGCTTACATTGAAAAAGAAGAAAGACCTCAAGTCAGAGGCTTTACCTCAAGACTGGAAGATCTAGGAAAAAAAGATCAAACTGGAGGATCTAGAAAAAGAAGATCAAACTAAACCCAAAGTGAGCAGAAAGAAGAAAATAAAGATTAAAGCAGAGATAAATGAGATAAAAAAAAAAAATAGAACCAAGAAAACCAAATGTTGGTTCTTTGAGAAGGTGAAAAAAAATCAACAAAGTCACTTCTGGAAGCTGATGCTGGCGTAAGGACTGGCAGGGCTCACCTCTCTTCCAAAAACCGCAAAAGGAAAGGCAGAAACTGAAACAATGGTTTTGGGGAGTGCTGTGCATCACCCACGAGGGAGCAGAACAGGGAGACAGAGAAGCTGAAGTAAAAACTGTGAGTGACTCGCCCCCACAATGGGAATGGCTCCCACCCCCCACCCTGGAGTCAAGCAGTCTCAGTACAGCTCAGGACTGGCTGTCGCCGACGGTGAGGGGAGCCGAGGTATCCCTCCCTGGGAAAAGGGACCATACAGCCAAGGGCTGAGCTTGGCTTCTATTCTGGGAGTTTGTAGTGCTGGGCCTGGCTCTGAATCACCGCTCTAGCCAGCCTGGAGGGGGGATTCCCACAGACATTGTTTCAACACCACCTGGTGGAGGTTGGAAGAAATACACTCCCTCCTAAGACTGCTTAGAAAGTTTTGCCAAAAAGCTCCATCTTTCCTACCGGCCAGGAAAGCGTACCCCTGGAAAATCAAAGGTGGGGGAGGAGAGGGTTTGGGTATCTTTCCTGTCCTTCTCCCTGGGTCCCCTTGGAACTGGCCCGCACCTGATTAGTGGGTCCGTGGTCTTGTTTTGATCAGTTATACACAGGCAATTTTAAAGATCTAAAATAAGTTGAACCAAGAATCAAAGAAAGCTAAAGGATAAAATGATTGAAGTACTGCTTTTACAGTAATAACATTGAATGTTACTGGGTTAAACTCCCAAATCAAAAGACACAGACTGGCAGAATGGAGAAAAAAATATGAGCCTCTATATGCTGTCTACAATAGACTTACCTTAAACCCAAGGATACAAATAGGATGAAAGTGAAACGTTGGTAAAAGATATTCCACTCAAGCACTGACCAAAAAAAAAGCTGCAGCGGCTATACTAATATCTGACAAAATAGACTTTAAATGCAAACTGTTATAAGAGACAAAGAAAGACATTGTGATGGTTAGGCTAATGTGTCAACTTGGTCAGGTAATTGTGCCCAGTTGTTTGGTTAAGCAAGCACTGGGCTAATTGTAATACAAGGACATTTATGGACTGTAGTTACCAGTGAGTTTACTGCATAGGTAGGTGATTACATCTATATCAACCAGGAAGATTGCCGTCAGCAATGAGTGATGCTTTATCCAATCAGTTGAATGCCTTAAAAGGGGAAATGATTTCAGTATTCAGAGAGAATTTCCCAGCTTGTCCTTGGACAGCCAATATCTTCCAGAAACTCATCAAGGATCTTCACTGGACTTTCATCAGATCCCCTGGCTTGCAGCCTGCCTGCAGAACCTGGACTTGTGCATCCCCATAGTCACGTGAGAGAGAGACTCTTATAAAATCTCATACTATTTACAGATATCTCCTGTTTCCCTAGCAAAACCTGATTAATACAAACTTTATATATTAATAAAAGGGCAATCCACCAAGAAATAACAATCATAAATATTTATGCACCTAACCAGGGTACCCTAAAATACATGAGGCAAACACTGGAAAACCTGAAGGGAGAAATAGATGTATCTACAATAATGATAATAATAAAATACACCACACTCATCAATAGATAGAACATCTAGATAGAGGATCAATAAGGAAAGAGAACTTGAACAGTATGATAAATGAGCTAGACTTAAGAGACATATACAGAATGTTGCACCCAAACTCAGCAAAGTGCTCATGGATCTTTCTCCAGGATAGACCACCTGTTAGATCACAATGCAGGTCTCAATAAATATAAAAAGATTGAAATTATACAATACGGGGCTGGCTAGATAGCTCAGCGGATAAGAGCGCCGGTATACCACATGGGAGGCCCCAGGTTTGGTTCCCAGGGACCTCTCCGAGTGGGCAGACAGCCTTGAGAAAGGCAAGCCGCCGTGGGCGGGGCAAAGCCACCGTGGGCAAGGCAAAAAGCCACCACGGGCAGAGCGGAGCCACCACGGGCACGGCAAAGTCACCCGTGAAACACGGAGCTGCTGCCTGCGAAGGGCGGAAGCCGGGCAGTCCGCAAAACACGGAGCACTGCTGCCACAAAACATGGAGTGGAGTCGCCCGTGAAAATGGAATGGAGCCACCCACGAACAGAGCGAGTCGCCTCCGCGGAGGGCCGACTCAGCGCGTCATTGCAAAGACGGGGGGAGACAAGAAGCAGACATAGAAAAACACAGAAGAATGGACACACAACAATAGCAAGCAGAAATGGGGGGGGATATGTAACAAAAAAAAAAGAAATTATACAATGCATTTTCTCTAATCATAAAGCTGGAAATCAGTAATAGGTGGAGAATGGGCACATTCACAAATACATGGAGATAAAACAACACACTCTTGTATAATCAGTGGGTCAAAGAAGAAACTGCAAGTGAAATCAGTAAATAACGTGAGACGAATGAAAATGAGAACACAACACAGCAGAGAAACAAAGAACCTAAAACAACAAATGTGAGTTACCAATCCCCTGCAATGTCCAGGAAGGGCTCCCATTCCTTACTCTCAAGACATTAAGGTTGGATAAAGCCCCTGGCTTACTACAGGCAACTGAAAGGGGGAACAGATGTCTTCCTCCCTGTCAGCTGTTACAAGGGAAGAGGGAGGGTGAGTCAGAGACTTTCTCTTCAGCAAATTCAGCCAGCAAAGCCCACGTTGGAATCTTGGCTTTGGCCAGACCAGAAGGATTGGAAAGCAGAGGTTAAAGGAAACACCTCTATGGAAAGGTTTGCTGACAAGCAGCATCTTCTGGCCAGCCAGGAAATTGCATGGAGAAAAACTGCTTTTAGATCTCTCTTAAGCCCCCTGGGAGAGAATCTGTGCCCCATTAGTGAGTCCTGAGCCAGATTTTGATAATTTAAGCTAGGCAATTTTAAAGACTTAGAATAAGTTGAACCAAATATTGAAGAAGAGCTGTGAAATTTTTAAAAAATTTAAAACACTAGGCAAGAGGGAGAAATCAACCAGAGTAAATCCACCAACATATTCAGATGCCTACACATCAGCAAAAAATTACAAGCCATACTAGGAAACAGGAAGAGATGGCACAGCCAAAGGAACAAATGGAATATCCTGAAGAGATACAAGATTTAAGACAACTGATCAATGATAATCACACAAATCTAAATCAATTCAAAGAACTGAAGGAAGATATACTAAAGAGATCAAGGCTATTAAGACGACACTGGGTGAGCATAAAGAACAATTTGAAAGCCTGCAAAGAAAAGTAACAGAGCTTATGGGAATGAAAAACACAATGGATGAGATTTTAAAAAAAATACAATAGAGGCACATAAGAGCAGATTTGAATTGCTTGAAGACATAATTAGTGACTTTGAGGACAGAACATCTGAATTGGAAAAGACAGGAGAACAGAAGGAGAAAAGAATGGGAAAAATGGAGCAGGTTCTCAAGGAATTGAATGACAATGTGAAACACACATATGTGTTTTCAGTGTCCCAGAAGGAGAAGAAAATGGAAAAGGGGCAGAAAGAACATTTGAGGAAATAATGACTGAAAACTTCCCAACTCTTATGAAAGGCATAAATATCAATATCCAAGGAGGACAATGAACCCCAAAACAGAATAAATCCAAGTAGACCTACTGAGACACATACTATTCAGAATGCCAAATGCAAGCCATAAAGAGAGGATTCTGAAAGCAGCAAGAGAAAAGCAAAGCATCACATACAAGGGAACCTCAATAAGATTGAGTGCTGACCTCTCATCAGAAATCATGGAGGCAAGAAGAAAGTGCTATGATATATTTAAGGTACTGAAAGAGAAAAACTGCCAGCCACAAATTCTGTATCCAGCAAAACTGTCCTTCAAAAAAGAGCATGAGGGGAAACGGATGTGGCTCAAACTTTTGGGCACCTGCCAACCATATGGGAGGTCCCAGGTTTGGGTCCCAGTGCCTCCTAAAGACAACAAGCAGTTTCCCACACCCACTGTAATGAGCTAGACACCACACCCTGTCACAAAGAGAAGATGCCTAAACAAGCAGATGCCACAAGCCAGCAGATGCTGCAGCCCACATGGAGCAGATGTGGCTCAGGCCGTTGGGCACTCTCCTCCCATGTGGGAGGTCCCAGGTTCAGTTCCTGGTGCCTCCTGGAGAAGGTGAGCAAACAATGAATGGACAGATGAAAGAACCGTCTGGGGGAGGGAGGGTAAATTAAATAAATAAATAAAGATTTTTAAAAAATAAAAATAAAATGAGCATGAGTTTAAAGTCTTCACAGTTAAACAAAAGCAGAGAGTATGTGTGGCAGTTTGAGATTATTTATGAATCTCATAAAAAACAAGATTATGCTTGTAAACTAATATATTCCTCTGGGTATGATACCCTATGATTGCATTAATTTCAGCTGAGATGTCTTTGATTAATTACCTGTTAAGATTAGGCTTTTTTATTTGACTACATCAGAGGGCGAGACTTGGGTTGAATCCCTGCCCCCTTGCTGGGCCTAAGATAAAGGGACTCCCCCTCAAGAAGAGACAGAGAAGAGAGAATGTTGTCATTTTTGATCCTGCCATGTGACAGAAAGGAGAAGTCCCAAACAGCTA
>PVKH010003789.1:0-24337 GCA_004027955.1 Chaetophractus vellerosus
CCACTTGACATTTTTTATTAAATATTTTTACCAGAAATCATTATAAAATCATCGAGAGACTGAGAAGCTGAAATAATCCATTATGTAAATGTGGGTTATTCAAAGAAGCATCTGTACCTAGATGAGTAATTTGATGTTGCTGTGGAATGCTGTTACATGGAGCCAGGTCTAAGTGTGCCACCTTCCCCTCGGAAGCATGCTAAAAATATGAGACTCTTCCAGTGGTATTTTCTGATGTATCTGGTTCACTGTGAAGACCAGGAATCTGCATTTTTAAGAAATAACCCAGGTGATTTTGAAGCAGGAGGTCTGAGAAGCACAATATGAAAAACAATGATATTTTCTGGTTATATTCTACCTGGTGGTATTCCTTTAACTTATTGTATTGAAATCAACATTATTAAGAGGACTTTGAAGTTAGCTGGTCTTCCATATGCATTCTTTATTTGCTCCTCCATCTACATTTTAAGAACCACAGTACTTTCTGGATGAAAGGCCTTGTGTTCTAATTCTGTTTCTAATAGCTAGTCAATTAATTATGGACAAGTCACTTGACTATTTTGGTAGCCGACTTTGAATAGTAAAAATAGACACTTGGTGTTAATAATTTTCCTTACTCCTTATTTTATAATAGTTTAAGGAGAGCTGAATAAAATTATTAAATTTAATTTATTAAATTAAATTTACTTTTGTGTTTTAATATTAAAACTTGTTTATTTGATGATCTAATTCATAAATGAGATATAAAAAGATGTCCAGACTTATAATATCAGCCACACTAGGTTAGCATTGTAGATAACTGTTCTAATATGTTGCTTAGCTTATCTGCTCATATGGGGTCTGTTTTAGTTTCTTGGGCTGCTTATGTAAATATCATGAAATGAGTCGGCTTAAACAGTGGGAGTTTATTAGCCTATGGTTTTGAGGCCAGGAAAATGTCCAAATCAAAACACCATCAAGGCGATGCTTTCTCTCTTAGTGAGTTGTTCTGGGGCTGGCTGCTGGTGACCCTTAGTCCTTAGCTTGTCACATGGCAAGGCACATGATGGCATTTCCTGGTCTTTTCCTTCTCTTCAGACTTCCATTTCAGCTTCTTGCTTCCTGTGGTTTTCTCTCTCACTGTCTTCTTGTATCCAGCTGCTGTTATGACAGAGCATTTCTTAAATGCCAGGAAGTGATTTAAAAAAAATGAAAGGAAGAAAGAAATCCCTTTTCCAATCATTGCAGATTGACCTGTGCCCTTATGTTCCTTCTGAGTTTGTCCATACAATGAGTTTGGAGACTAGCTTGAGGCCAAATTGTAGGGGCCTTATTGATCTTTCCTGCACATGTTGCTCAGAATGTCTCCTCTTCCCTAGGAAACAGTTCCTTGTGGTCCTGGGCATTGCACTCTATGTCCTACAACCCGCAATCCCTTGCTCCAGACAGCCACGACCTGACTGCTTTCCCACAGTGTTCTAGGGAGAGTTCTGAGAGCTGTCTTTTATACACGGGGCAAATTCTGGGATGGCAAGTCTGCAATGAGTGTCCTGATTCAGTCCCTCAGGCTGCCACCAGACAGAATGGACCAGGCATAAATGCTCGCATATATACACTTGGATTACTCTACTCCTCCAGAACCTAGATCTAATTGGGCTATTTGTATTTCAATTATTGAATTGTATGAGATCTTCATACATTCTAGAGTTAAGTCCCTTATAAGATATATGATTTCCAAATATTTTCTCTGATTCTGAGTTGTCTTTTTTACTTTTTTGTTGGTATTCTTTGAAATGCAAATGGTTTAATTTTGATGCGGTCTAATTTATCTTTTTTTGTTGTTGTTGCTTGTGCTTTTGGTGTCTGATCCAAGAAGCCTTTGCTTAACCCAAGATCATGAAAATATAAAGGTTTCATAGTTTTAGGTCTTATATTTAGATTGTATGTTTTCCTTTGAAGTTTTATAACATTGAGAATAAAGTTAATGGTAATATATCCTGACTTGACCACACTTTAATCAGTATTTTAGTTAAGAATCCAGTTTGCATTTGTTATAATGATAAATAAGTACTCTTAATAGATGATGGAGTTCGGTTTTCAATGGTTATTGGATGTGTCATCTGACAAACTTTATTGCTAAATAATTTAGATATTTTGCTTCTTTTTCTAAACCTATTATTTTGCATTTTAGTTAATAATTATTAATGTATTGCAGGTCCTATTCATGTCTTATTCAGGCCTACTGCCAAGTAAGTTAAGGAACTTATTGATATAGTAAATGGAACCATAGGGAATTGGACTTTTGACTTACTTTTAAAATAAAATGACTTTGGCAGTATGGAGAAGGTAGATCATTGCATATGTGGGAGATTAGAGAGTAACAAGGACTATAACAGAACAAGATGATTGTAACCCATCACATGCCTGTTACGTGAAAAATGACATATTATTCTTGGTGCATTTTATGATTAGAGTTTATAGTGATTTGTCTAGAGATTTGCAAACTATGATTAAACTTTTACGTTCAGATACATTGGGATTTTTAAAATTCCTTTTTCAAAGAATTTTTACTTACTATAGTCTTTAAATTCCTTATTTGATTTAGGGAGCCAGTACTTGCCATATGTAACTTTCTCTGTTATTGTGTTCCATACTGCAATTACCTATCCATATTTCTAATTTGGATTTTTCTAATTTTTGACTTTCTGTATATCGTAAATTACTCTTTTGCTTTTGCTACCTAATACTTATAATGCATAAGTTCCTTTTTGGAATATGGAGAGATTTTATAACAAGTGGTAGTCAGCAACCTTTAAAAGTTAATCTTCTGTAAAAAGGAAAAGGTTTATTCACTCCTAAATTAAAAATTCCATTTGTTAAATTAAAAGTTGTGTTTTTAATTAACATTGAAAATTTCAGGAATAACATTGAGGAATAAATATTAAATCTGTTTTTTGAGCAGAAATATGCTAATTTAAATGATTGGTTGGGAAGTATAAGAACAAACTTTTAAAAAGCTCTTATGAGATCTTTGTTATGTTCCCAGACATGGTTGTTCTTCCCAAGATCTCATATGGAATTGCAGCATCTGAATGTTTCCACAACTCATGGCCATTGACATTGTATGCATTAAAAAATTTCAGAACAAAGCATTAAGGAAAATTTCCATCTTAAAATAACAACAGGTCTCGTCCTCCTGTTTCTTATACTCCTCAATTGCACTGCTTACATTGCAATCACAAGGAGGTCATTGGCTCCTTTCGTTATTTCTTATGTGTGAGTCTGCCAAGTGTTTATTTTATGGTATACTTTATATCTTCCTCCTTTCTTATACCTGTCAGATATAAGGTCAGATTCTTTTGACTGCTCTTTTAGACTATTAACGTAACTCTCAACTGTCTTCACCTCCATTGTTTTTCATTGCACACCGAATGTATTTTCCTAATACGCAGATAGTTATGTCACTGCCCCTTCGAAAGCTGTTAGCCGTACAGAAAAAAGGCCACAGATCTCAGCATGGTATTCAAGGCCCGTTCTGTTTTGCCCCTAACATTACCTTTTACCCTCACCCATCACATCAGCTTTCTCCCTAATTACAAATGTACCATGCACCCATTCTCATTTCTCTGTCCTTTTGCTTATGTTGTTCCGTCCTCTCATTATCCATCAGTCATAGTGAACCTTTTTCCCTTGCTTTCTTCCTGTAATGCATGTTTTGGACCTCTTTGCAACACTTGATTTATTTTAACGTAGGGATTTATACTTGAGTTGCTCTTTCAGACACACTTGGGTTCAAATCCTGGCTCTACCGCTTACTTTATTTACTTTCTTAAGCAACTGATATCGTTTCTTAAGCTTCTTCCTATCTGTAAAATGAAGATAGTATTTGTATGTAATTTAAATGTCCATTTTGATGCTAACCTTCAGATACCACTGTGCCTAGCCATAAATGGTCTAGTATGTATTCTAGCTGCTTGCCCTCTTGCCTTTCTTCCCTAGTACATACAACTACTTTGAAGACAGGAAATGAGTATTGCACATCTTTGTACCCGTTCCAACATGTGATCCCAAAAGAATATCTCATGCCCTTTTTTACTTTTACTTGCCATGATTCATGGAACACAATAAACCTAATTCATCCGAATTAACACGTTGATTTATTGCTATAATATCTTAGTCCACAGAGAACTTGGGATGACTCTGAGATTCATAAAGAGCAAAAGGATGATATATAAAATAGTATTCACTGCATTTTGAAATACTGAAGAGTTAAATTTCACTATCCTGACATTAAGTGAAACAAAGCTATAGGTAAGGAAATGTTAAAGCTTATCTCCTTTCTGTCATGTTTTGTAGGATCTCGTCTTCGCCAGGAGGACTTTCCCCCACGGATTGTGGAGCACCCTTCAGATGTCATTGTTTCTAAGGGAGAACCCACCACTCTGAACTGCAAGGCAGAAGGCCGGCCAACGCCCACCATTGAGTGGTATAAGGATGGTGAGCGAGTGGAGACTGACAAGGATGATCCCCGGTCCCACAGGATGCTTCTGCCCAGTGGATCCTTATTCTTCTTGCGCATTGTCCATGGGCGCAGAAGTAAACCCGATGAAGGAAGCTACATATGTGTTGCAAGGAACTATCTTGGTGAAGCAGTGAGTCGAAATGCATCTCTGGAAGTGGCATGTAAGTGGAGATAATGAATCTCATGACACTTAACACACTACATAATTTTACTTACATTCTTTAAAAAAACCTCGTTAAAATAATGTCAAGCCAGGAGTGTTGTAGTAAATTTACCCATATTAAAGCAATGAGTACCTGGCAATGATGTTGGCCATATTTAAAACTTGAATTATTAATAAGAGATATAATCAAGTATTAAAGTTGGACATGTTAAAATGAAAAGTTTTTAAGTAATAGTGTATCAAATACATGACATAAATCCAATATTG
This sequence comes from Chaetophractus vellerosus, assembly GCA_004027955.1. Lineage (NCBI taxonomy): Eukaryota > Metazoa > Chordata > Mammalia > Cingulata > Chlamyphoridae > Chaetophractus > Chaetophractus vellerosus. The sequence continues at coordinate 4,932 of PVKH010003789.1, forward strand.
TACCTATTTACTCTTAAACAATTTTTCTATATGTTTTCTATATAATTTTCCTTCCAATCTAAGTAACTTTTTCTGACAACTTTAAAAAGAGCATACTTTCTAGGTTTCATTAGCACTTATGCTTCCAGACTGAAGTCAGGAATCAGTACTCTAGGCATGAAAGGGAGAATATTCCAACGGTGACTAGTATTTTTCTTATGGTAAAATTCATCAGAGAGGAGACCTGCATTCTGTGGCAACAGAATGTTCATACAATGGAGTTTCTACCACTTCTACATAATTTTGGTAACCAGCAATAGCTAAGGAATGGCACTGCCTTTGGCATTGTTTTTTTTTTTTATATCTTCATTTATTAGTCATAGATCCAGCAGCACTGTTAAATGAAGGTATCAATGCTTTACACCTGTTTGAATATTGTCTCCATAACTTTGTGGATCACTTTCCAGAAAAAAAATACAATAGATTACTTTTTTATTTATATGTGAAGATTTTGAGTCTTAATTTAAACAATGCCATAATTTTTTTACATTAAGCTCTCTTTCTTACAGAAAGTTTTGCTCTATATTTGATTGCCAATAAATTGGCAAAAATATGTCTGAAAGAAATTTGTACTTTTTAACTTTATGGTTGCATAAGTAGGTCTTCGTAGATAAAAGGAAGTGAGGAATTTTCATGATGTATGAGTCTTATATAGCTGCTAAATAAGAGCCCAGGGTCTCATGTTTCTATTTAAAGTTGGTATTTATAATTACATGCTCCATGTTATCACATTGGATTGCAAAAACTTGTGTATATGTGCATCGAGATTCTTGACAATATATCATTGTCTTTACACATGAAAGTATCTGATAGTAAACAAATCGTACTTTATCTTATTTATATAAACCAATGAAAGCTTTTGTTCTCACGTGTTGTCCAGGCCTCTGATTTTTAGCTTATACCAGGAATCTGGAATCTAGTGATATTTGAAATGTTTTAAGTACAATAAGAGAACAATAGAAGAAATTCAAGACCCAAATTTATTTCCTAAGTACCTTAGGAAACCATTGTGTATAGCTTAGAATATGAGCATTACAACCTTAGTTAGCAATAGTATTCTATGCTGGAGCTTAGGTAGTTTAGTTTTTATAAAATGATACTTCAGGAAGCACATACATTAAATATAGTCTATGAGATTTGAAATACAAAACCTTAAGAATGCAAATATTACTATCTGTTCTGTTTTTATTTTGAAATATCTTACTTCTGGAACTGGTCAAAATATTGAAATAGTTCAGTGCCTAATTCTATTGATATTTATTTTTTCTACCAACTCCCTTTATGTTAAGTATATCAGGCATTATTTCTCTTATTACAGATAGAAAAAATGAATCCCATGATGGTAAATTGACCAAGATTCAGAAAGTGTGTTAATGAGGAATCCAAGACCAGTTCCTGAATCTTCTAATTCTTAGTTTTAGGGAATTGTGTCATATTTGGAAAGGCACTCTAAATGAAATATGGCTTGTTTTACATAAATTAAAATCAAGAACTTTAAAATTATAAATTTATCATTTTCTGCTCTATTTAGCACTTTTAACCTTTAGCTAAATTTTCTTCTCAAAATTAATTTTTTTTTAAATTGGCCAGTCATTTTACTGTCGTGGTTATAAATTTTTTCCAGAGACTTAGCTCTGTGAAAATTGCTCCCAGCACACATGCATTTTGTACTTTTATTTAATCTAATAGGGTTGTTCTCTTCCCTAATTGTGTCATTAATAATGAATCAAACTGTTTGAGAAGGAAAATTTTAAACTATGATTTTTTTTCATGTAATTTGACAGTAGCATGTTTTATTTTAAAATAAATGAGCTTTGAGAAATACTTAAATTAGTTATGACCTAGAGAAAAAAAAACAACAAAAAATCCCCAAGAAGGCTTCTAAATTGGATGTAGCTGGTGAATAAAATTCTTTCTTCTAATGCCGTGTCAACAGTTCATGCCATTTGAGGCAACACAATATCAAATAATATCATTGGTATGATGCTCATCTTTTCCACATTAGCTCATTTGCCTTTTGTTTTTCCTTATTGAATTCAGAGAAAGTATTAATATGGAAATTTGCGGTCAATTTTTTGGTGATTTTTTTAAGTACACATTAGTAACCAAGGTGTATTTTTGCACCATGCTGGAGGAACAGATGCAGTTTATATAAATGTTTGGCCTTTACATTTTAGAACATTCACCATAAATGTACAATCACAGCTCATCCATTCCAGGAAAGTGGCCACCTACTGACAGAAATTTGGGGAGTATTGTAATGAATAAGACATACTCCATATCTTTTCTCAAAGAGCTGACAGTTGAGTTGGGATGGCAAATATAAATTCATCCGTATAATAAAAATTAGTGGCTAAATAAAGGCTATAATAAAGGTATGTAAAAGATATACTGGGAACCCAGAGGGAGAATTTTCCTTGGTAAGTGGGTTTGAGAAAGGATTCTAAGGGAATCTGAGCTCTGATTTGAAGGTCAAGAAAGATGTATCAGATGGAAACTGAAATGAAAGTTCATGCAGTTAGAGTTGGGAGCCTAAAACAACATTGTGTATTTGGGGATCTGCTGGTAGCTTGATATAACATTGTCAAAGAGTATTTTGGAGGGAGGAAAGGTATACATGTAACAAAGCATAAAATCTAAACTTTTTTGTAGATAAGAGAACTTTGAAAAATAATTGAAGATTGGGATAAAGGATTATGACTGCAGTCTAAGAGGAGTTAAGTTGTCAAATATTTTAGAAAAGAGATGATGCTTGTTGCTAAACTGTGGAAGTAGCAGTGAAGACTGAAAGGATGGCATCGTTTGAAAGATATTTAGAAATTGTAAATCAAGTCAATTTATGGCTAAATCGATATGGGGAATGAGGAAAGAGTGGGGATAGAAGCTGATTCCCAGATTCATTTCTTGGCTGGGTATATAATTTTTAGCATCCAGAGGGAAGGAATATTCCTGAGAAGTAACAATAGCAGTAAGAGGAAAGTGCAGTTAACTTTAGCTGTATTGCTTGATACACCACAGAGACACCAAGGTAAAAGTATTAGGTGTTGAGTTAAAAAAAAAAAAAAAGGGCTTCTGGAATTAAGAACAGAGTTCTTTCCCAGAAAGAATTTGATGTCAAGGGAGTATATAGAAGTAGATAAGATTGCCCACATAGGCTGTGTGTAGGAGTGCTTAATAAGGGCTAAAGCCAATCCCATTGCTTGGTCTACCAATATTTAAGGTGGGCATAGGAAAGACATGCCAGTGCAGTAGGCTTTGAAGAGGTATCAGAGTGATAGGAGGCTGGCAATCCCATGACAAGAAAGACAGGGAATAGTTTTAAGAACTGTGGAAGTGGTTGGCGATGCAAAGGCCAATCAATTAAGAAGTATCTGTAGGCTCCTGCAACAGGGAAAGATCACGGCAGAAAAGGATGATGGGGTAGTAGGGTTGGTATGGCAATGGCTAAAGGTTCCAGATAATTATTTAAAGTGGGGAACTCTGTAAGATGTTTAACAGCATCCCTTTCCTCTGCCCACTAGACGCCAGTAAGGCTCCCCCCATCCTGCTCCCACTTGTCAGAAAAATGTCTCCAGGGGCCGAAGTCAGTTTAGAACAACTGAACTAGGTATTTATAACTGGCCAGGGGTATGTTGAGGCAACTTTATCAAAAGCTTCAATATGAAATGTTGCTCGATCAAAATGATGGAATTTTGGAATCTCTGTGCTTCACCTTGCTTCTCTTCAAAAATCTTGATTTCTGCTCTAGTAATAAATGTGCAACTTTTTGATAACAATGTCTTGACTGGCTGTATAGAAGTCAGCCCACACATTAACGTACCATATTTGTTCTTTTTGTTGCTGTTGTTCTTTTCCTTAATAAATGTTTCAGCTTTATGTAACTGAACAAATCAGAGGAGGAAAAAAATGTTCAGGACCAATTATTGCAGTGGAGGTTTGATCTCCTAACTCGCATTTGCTGCCTTCTCCTTCTTCTCCTCTTCCTCCTCTCTCTCTTCTTTAATGGAAATAAAATAGCAATACAAAATGTATTTTCGAAATCACTTGACCACATTTAGAAAGCAGAACTCTAGGGTCCACAAGGATGATCTGGCACTGAAGAAGTTAACGTGTAGTTTTCCATTGGGACCACCAAGAGAGCCCTGGGGTATCTGGTGTGGATAGGGTTTCAGTCCCAAGCATCTTTGTATGTGTGTGAGGAGCAGAAGGAGCCCAGGGGTCCTCACACAGATTGAGGCTGCCTGGGATGCAGCCTGCATCAGTGGCAGCCCCTAGAGATAGCAGCTGTAGCCCCAGGTGGTAAATATATGACAGCAGCTTGATCTATCGACCAGGGTAAGAGGGGGCTCTGGCCTAAATGAAAATTCATGAAAAATTGATGAAGTCCCCAGATTATTTTTTCTGTTTCCTTTTCTCAGCACTATGTCAGTGCAGAGAGGGGAGATTAAATGAGGTGTTGAACGCTTTAGTGGCAAGGAGGTTGTGGTTCAAAGGGCAGGGGTCATGTATAAACCGATTTTTTTTCTTTTCTTAGTTCTAAAGCAAAATGCAAGAACTTTTCAGTTTATCTGGGATTTACCTTTGCTTTGATAAAAATAAAATAAAAAGGCTAAATGTTCAAAGTCAACTTTTGATGCAACAACAAAAGATAGAATAGATCTGATTCATAATTCAATTGGGGAACTAGAAATAGATTGAATTCCATGACTGCAGGCTTTTTCTTTTTTCTTTCTTTCTTTTTTCTTGTCTCCACATTTAAGATTCATGCTGCAAAAAAGTCATTTAGGGAAGGAAAAGGTCTTGCATTATTTATAGGTCACAGATTGCTAGAATAGCAAATCTGTGGGACACTGTACAAACATAATGATCCTGTGTGTTTTAAATCCAAAACTAAATTGATGTTTTATCTCTACGAGTAAGAGAGGCTGTAGAAGTAAACTGACATTAGTAAGAGAGGTCACATTTGGCTTTAAAAATGAAGACAGTTAAATTCCAAGTTAAATATGTGAGCAATGTATTACTTTATTTTATTTTATTTTTGGTTGTAAATTAATCACATGCAGGCAAAAGACCTTTATAAATTACAAAGACACAAGATAAATTTGTGTTTTGTGTCACAAACCATGGAGGACTTTTATAAAATTTATAATTCACATTCTATACCATTCACCCAAAGTACAATTCAGTGTGTTTTTTTTAGTATATTCACAGGACTATACTACCATCACCACAGTCTAATTTTGCTTATTTATTTATTAAGGAAGTTGTGAGTTTACAAACAATCACGCATAACATACCGGATTCCCATACACTATCCTACCACCAGAACTTTGCATTTTTGGGAACATTTGTTACACTTGATAAAAGAACATCCAAATACTACTACTAGCCAAAGTCTATAGCTTACATTATGTGTATCTTTCCCCTAAACCCACCCTATTATTAACACCATGTATTAGTATTGTATATATATTATTCATGTAAGAATAATCTCGTGTTTGTACGTTAACCACAATCTTTTATCTACCACAGGGTTCACTATGTTATACAGGCCCATCCATGCCTTGTATACTCCATCCAAAGTGTACACTCAGTGGCTCTTACTTTTATCACAGATCTATGTTGTCATCATGCCAGTCAATTTTAGAATGTGTGCATTACTACAGAAAAAAAAAATCCCTTATTCTCTTAAATGCCCCTATTGTTGACCCTTAGCATTGATATATAGTACCTTTGTTGCCATTGATGCAAAAATATTACAGTATTACTGTTAGCTATAGTCCATAGGTTGCATTAGTTGTATTTTCTCATGTATCAATATCACCATATTCTTAACACCTTGTAATAGTGACATACATTTGTTCTAGTTCATAGAAGAACATTCTTATATTTGTACTGTTATCCACAAACCTCATCCACAACTGAGCTCACTATGTTATAGAATCCCAAGATTCTCCTCTAGCTCTCTTTTTATTGACATTTACATCCGTAGACTACGCCTTTCAGCCACATTCACGTTTATAAATCAGTCGTGTTAGTTATACTTACTGTAATGTGTTATCATCAGCTCTGTCTGTATCCATTTCCTAACGTTTACAATCAACCTTATTAAAAATTCTACATACATTAAGCATCAGCTCCCCCTTCTCAACCCTCACTCAATCCCCTGGTGACCTATACTGTAGATTTTAACACCATGATTTTAATCATTGTATTTAGTTCATAGTAGTGAGACCATGCAATATTTATCCTTTAGTGTCTGGCCTGTTTCCTCAAGGGTCAGCCATGTTGTCATATGCATCCAGGTTTCATTTTTTCTTACAGCTCCATTGTGTGTATATACCACATTTCATTTATCCATTCATCGGTTGAAGGACACTAATTTTAAAACATTTTTTTATCACCCCAAAAGAAACCCATACTCATTAGCAGGCAATACCCATTGCTTTAACCTCCTTTCCCCCAGTCTTAAGCAAGCACTATCTACTTTCTGTCTCTATTATTTTACCTATAAATGGGCATTCCCTATAAATGGAATGATACAATTTATGCTATTTTGTGACTGGATTCTTTTACTTAGAGTAATGTTTTCAAGGGTCATCCTTGCTGTAGCATGTATCAGTACTTCCTTTTTATATCCATTCTATGGATATATCACATTTTGCTTATCCATTCATCAGTTGGTAGACATTTGGACTTTTTCAACTTTTTGAATAATTATTATACATAATGTTGCTATGAACATTCATGTGGACATTTTTACATGGGCATATAATTTCATTTCATTGATGGAGTAAATCCTGAAATCACTTCCCCCTTAGGAACTTCTACCAGACCATGTTGACTTTGCCTCAATTAAGTTAGATAATCTTGCTAGTTGAGGCTTCACTTCATTTTCTATAATATTTGCATTTGTCCTGAAAGCAGATGATTTGCTGGCTTCTCAGGAGCTGGCTGGAGGACTAACTTAACATTACCATTCATGTTTCCAGGCTACTTTTCCTTCAAAATGCCTGACAGTTTTTCCCTTTACTTGGAAGTTTTAGAATAAGAAATTAATGGGAGATTATAATACAAGTCAGCTAAGTATGTCCAGGAGTGGAAAACAAAGAACTGCTATCACCATTCAAGGTCTTTCTTACAAACAAATCCATCCTTTTAAGTGCATAAGAGAAAATGAGTTGAACCAAATGGATATTAAGATATTTTGATGTAAAAGAATATAGGAGCAACTATATTTTAATAATTTCCTCTCTTTGCATTTCTACATATTTCAGGGGAGAGTTCAGAGATTTTTGAAGGAGTAAAGAGGGTGCACACTTGAAAAACATTTGTAGCTCTGGATAATTGGGCCATATGTCTTACAACATAAGTAATACCTAGAAAGAATGAGATACTGTGTTAAAAAGAAATTAAATGGATGAGAAGCAAATATTGTTTGCACTCAACGGATTTTGTAGTACATTGTTGGTCCAAGGCTGGTTAAAGCAAATCTGTAAAATCACTTGAAAGTTTTATAAACCGTGAATGTATAAGCACCAAGGAGATAATCTACAAGGTCTTTAGAAACACAAGACAAAGTAGCAGACCTTGTGGAACTAGGGAAGAGATGATCTTATTTGGAATGGCTATGTGATTCCAGGCACATATGCTTCAGGATTACCATGTTATTTGTGTTTTTTTTTCATTGTGTACCTTTTAATTTTGTGATAGTTCATGAAATGATTCCAAATACTGACATTTCTTTCCATTGATCTTTACAAATGGAGGTGTGACATTATTATGCCTGAGGAGCATGTTTGATCTTATAGTCTATGTAAGTATTTATTATGCTGTTTTGTGATATCAGATTTCTGTGGATTGAATTAACTGTACTGAACCCCTATCTCAGTACAAGCTTCAAGTTCTTGTTCACTCACAATTGAAGTGAATTAACTCTGATTCCAGGGAAAGCACCTGAATGAAGTGAGTCCTGATGTCTTCTATTTTTTAAAAGATTATTTTCATAAACAGTGTAATCCTGAGCTCTGCAATCATATAAATCCTATTCGTGGAATCACAGGGAAAAATATTGAAACTGACATTCATGTATAACAAGACAAAACAAGTTGATGTTGCTCAGGTTTTCAGTGACAGAAACCTTTTTGGATGACGTTTAGAAAAATATTCAGGGCTTTTGGAGGATTTTCCAAGTATAAAAATTATGTTTATTAGATAGGTGTGTAAATAAGAGTTGATTTTTTTGAAAATGCATAGAGATTGATATTATAGTTAGGAAATGTTATTCTGTGCTGCATATTGTATGCTTTTCCCTCAAGATTTGCATTTTAGCAAAATAACAGGTCTCCAATTTTCCCTGTTTCAATTGAATTTGTTTCTGATAATTATAATACACATCTTTCAGTTCTGAAGCAGCCCCTCCAGGTTTCTTTAATTGCCTAATGGCGGTTGTAATTCTTTCATGAATGAGTCAGTATATATCAGTAAGCTCTTTACACGAATATGGAAGAAAACACAGTACGTAAAGTATCATCTGTCCTGGGAAATTTTTCTCTGTAGAAGTTGGTAACAGTCTGGTTTAACTGCTAACGGATAAGCTTCTGTGGTAGGATTGATGTATTCTCTCCACTCTATGCCATTGGGACTGGCTTTTTCTCTTAGGAGATTTTCAAAAGCAAAAGCAACACTCCCAGCCACCCAGATCTTAATTAGGAGAGATTTATGCATTGTCAATAGAGTTCGTGTTTCATTTCACCAGCAATAGTCTAAAAAAATAGCCTTGTTGGGCCCCAGCATGGAGTGGCTTCTGAAAACTTTGAGGTTACCTAGCATCACGGTCCTGAGGCTGATTGGACATTGATGATTTAGTTTTCCTTGTCCTTGGAAGAAAGCAAAGCAAGGGTGTAAGAGAGGCAGGTACTTTGATGACGTGACACAGAATCCCAGTAGGTGTTTGTTGTATGTTTAGCCTTGATTTTTTTGGTTTTGCAGAACGTCTGCCACCCCCAAATAGCTCACTGGTTAATGTAGGCCTGTTGCACAATTTTGATTCTCAAGGGACCAGCAAGCAAGGATGTCAGGCTGGATTATAGGCATCAAGAAGTTGGTGATTGGCTGTTGCCGTGGTCCCATTGAGTAGCAGTAGCATTAAAAGTAGGACATAGAACTTGAACTTAAATTGACATTCCAGAAGCGAATAGGCTCAAATTTGTCACCTATACTTTCGTCCAAGAATCAGGTCATCTTGTCAGTTAAAAAGTAATGTGGCTGTATCCTTCAAAGTAATTATAAAGGCCATCATTAAGTTTTGTTGTAGAGTTATTTAACATCTAAGTCTGTACCACAATTTTGGAACAAATTGGGCAGTTTATTTTTAGAAACAGAGAAGTAATGTAACTATTTCCTTTCATAGTATAAAACATATTTGATATTAACCATTAAAAATACATAAATCAACCTGCCTCATATTCTTCCTTCTTATACTTTTTTTTAACTTATTCAGATTGAATAAGGACCTTCAATGTTTTTCCTTCAATTAACTTAAAAGTCTTTATTGGGTTTCCCACTTATTAGGAATAAAAGGGGGGTGTGAGAGATCCATGCTCTCAAATGGTGCTTGTGTTTTAAGTGAGCAGCCTGGGCAGCCTCATCAACTGACAGGTGTCATTTCTCTGTAGTGGAGGGTAAGGACCTCCAGAAAGGACATGTCACACAATGCTTCTGGATGAATATGAACAAAAGTTAGCCTTAGAAAAGTGGAGAGCAATATAAAAGCAAAGACTAGAGATTGTGCTTGGCCTGTTGAGTAGAAAATTAGTGTAGTTTAATTGGAGAACGTGTGTAGGGGACAGGAGGGAGCTAATTAAAGAGAGATGTAGAGATTGGTAATAACTAAGCCATCTAAGGAGGTTTCCTTTGATTCTAGAAGAACTATGAGGCCTTTCAGTGTTTTATTTATTTTTTATTTATTTAGGAGTAAAGAGTTAAACACAGTGTGGTGGATTGGAACATGGAGTGTGGAGGTAGCAGACTAGGTCAGAGGCAAGTTAAGATTCCGTATGATGAGGGTTTAATTAAGTTGGTATCAGGAAAATAGGAGATGGCATTACAAAGGAAAATTGATGGGGATTTAAAAAAATGATATTGTGGTTGAAGGTAAGATGCAAATTTAGTTGCTAAGTATACTAGTCAGCCAAAAGGTGCTGATGCAAAGTACCAGAAATCTGTTGGCTTTTATAAAGGGTATTTATTTGGGATAAAAGCTTATAGTTACAAGGCCCTAAAGGGTCCAACTCAAGGCTGCTTTCTCACCCAAGTCAGCTGCCATGTGTTGAAGCAAGATGGTGGGCGATCTCTGCCTGGTCTCTCAGGGCTTCCTAGATCCTTCTCTGGAATAGGGTTGTTTCTTTCCAGGCCCTCTCAGCTGCTCAGCTGCTCCATTCTCTTCAGCTGCAAATTATTAGGTGAATGGCTTATCTCTTTCCAGGGTCCCAGGATCAAACATGACAGAGCACTCTCTCACTTCTTTTGGCTCCAGGAACAAAACTGACAAAGTTCTCTCCTCATCCTTGTGTCTTCTTGAGTGAGTGCCCATTTATATCAGCCTACCAAGTGGGCGGGGACTCAACCCTGAGTCATGCCCCACTGACTTGGCCGAATCAAAGCCCTAATCTTAACAGGTAATTTAATCAAGACATGCCAGCTGAATCTAATGCATTCAAAGGGTATCACAGCCAGAGGAATAGATTAGTTTACAAACATAATCTCTCTTTTTGGAATTCATAAATAAACTCATACTATCATGCCAGGTATTTTTAGAACACCAGTTAACTGCAAGGTACTCAAATAGGTGTGGATACAGATGCATAAAACAGAGCAGAGCAGGGCCCATGCCTTCCAGGCGTATGCAGCAGGATAGTACAGCATGTGGTCAGTGCTGAAACTAGGAGCCCTGACATCCTGTGGGGAGAAAGAGGAGGGAGTGGGTGATTCTGATCTGGGAATTATGAAACAGGTGCCATGTTGCTGCTAGAATATCCAGATGGAAGTAATTTCTTTAGGCAGAAAAATGAATAATAATAATTGTTGGTGCTTCCTAATGCTAAGTTTTTTCTAAATGTTTTATTCTCATGGTTTAGTCTGTTCTCAAAACAAACCTAAGATTTAGGTTCTTTATTATATCTTAGGCACAAATATTTAACTTGCCAATGTTAACAACAGCAAGAAGATCCATGATTGAAGGCAACTTAGCTAAGTGCCCTGTCATTGTTTATTTAAACACACACACACACACACACACAAACACAAACAAAATCATTTCACACTCAGAATAATTAAATCCTATTTGTTTTATGTAAAATCCAGAAACAATTTTCCAGTTCTGCAAAATTAAAATATGTTGTAGAAAATTTAATTCTATATGGATATATATTTTATACAATAATGGTATACTTTATTTCATCATTTTGGAACCTGATTTTATCTAAGATCTGTCATTTACCAGCAGTGTGATTCTGAGAGAATTTCTTTGGGTTTTAATCTCCAAAGGATCAGGCTTCATTTGGTGCTAATATGCTTTGATTCATGGAATATTAAAAGAGAACATAAAGAGAAATCTTCTTTTATTTTTTTATTTAGTTATATATTGACATTTGAGAGCTCATTAGTTTATTCGGGTAATTTGATTTTCTCTGTATAGTTCCTAGTTGTCGAATATCAGTATCAGAAAAATCCATCACTTTCAGTTCTTATTGACATGTTTGTAGGCCAAAGCAGCTTGGAGATTAAGAATCCAATTTATAAGACAAGTCATCTATCATTTCATATCTAAAGATAACTTGACTAAGTTTTATAGGAAAAGGGATGTGATAATAGCCATGATATCTTTGTCATACTTTCCAGAGTTCTTTTAGAGTAAACAAAATAAATTTAAAACTTTTGTTCTCAGAAAGATCCTGGTAATAGGATAAAAAGAAAAGTTACATACTGGGAGAAAATACTTGCAAACTATATATCTGGCAAAGGACTTATGTAAAGAATGTACGAATATGCCAAGATTCAGCATTTAAAAAGCAAACAATCTAATTAGAAAACAGGCACAAGATATGAAGAGATACTTCACCAAATAAGTAAATTGATGTTCACCATCACTAGCCTTAGGGAAATGCAAATTAAGAGCCTGATGAGATATCGCTACTCATCTATTAAAACAGCTAAAATAAACAAATAGTGACAATATCAAATGCTGGAAAGGATGTGGAGAAACTGAATTGCTCATACTTTTTTGGTGGGAATGTAAAATTGTACAACCAGTCTGAAAAATGGTTTGACAGTTTCTTAAAACACTAAGCACACTTGTCAGAAAATTGTACTTGCCCTACTGGGCATTTATGGTAGAGAAATGAAAACTTACATCAGCACAAAAACTTGTATATAATAGTTCATAGCAATTTTATTTGTAATAGCCAAAAACTGGAGACAACTAAAATGTCTTTCAGTAGGTGAATGGCTAAAGATACAGTGGTTCAGAAGGTAGAGAGACCATGATGCCAGGCTCTTGATATTGATGATTGTACTTATGTACTTTTTCTTGTGAAATTGAAACTTAGCCTAGTATTATATATTGCCTAAGAGTATTTCCTGAAAGCCTCCTTGTTACTCAAATGTGACCTCCCTCTAAGTCAACCCCCTCCCCCCAAGCATGGGACAAGACTCCCGGGGATGAGCTTCCCTGGCACCTAGGGATTATTACCAACTAGCAATGCACCTGGAAAAAGACCTTTACCAAAAGGAGGAAATATTAAATACAATTGAGTTTTTATGGCTAAGAGATTTCAAAGTGAGTCGGGAGGTCATTCCAGAGGTTACACTTATGCACGTCTCAGCAGGATCTCATTGACTGCCACAGTAAACAGTTCCTCAAACAGTGGGATTTCTGGAGGCCCTACAGACATCTGGACACTATAAGCAGGGCAGACAAGTTCAGGAATTTGGCACCTTATCAGTGGGCCTTACTTTGGAATTTATGCTCCCCAGTGTAACAGAGTTAGACTCATTTACAGTTACCCTACACATGGCTCTTCTGCCCCTTTTCTTTGAACCTATAATTAGCACTATGCCTGTTAAATATGTCCTAGAGACTTAAATTTTTGGTCTGTTCATGTGCCATTTGAGCCCTGAATCCCAGCAGAGTTCAACACCTACTCACCAGTTCATTGGACTCACCCAGGACAATTAAAAAGGAGATGATGATGGACAACGCCCATCCCAAGGAATAGATAGTGTCTGCAACTACAAACAAGATAGTTCCATCCATCTGTCCCATGGGATCTAAGTCCCCTCTCAATTAAAGGCAGAGTGGGCATTGCTATCACCAAATCCTCAAGATTGAGGATGAACAATGAACAATGGAGTAGACTTACACTTATTATTATTGTATTATAGACTTATTATTATTCTAGCAATGGAAGAACTTCTATCATTGATAAAGGCAGTGGCCACCAGAGTTTCTGAGAGATGGGAGAGGGAAGAATTGTTATAATATGGGGGCATTTTTGGGTCATTGGAATTGTCCTACATGACTTTGCAATGATGGATACAGGCCATTATATATTTTATCATAACCTACAAAATTGTGCAGGACAGTATGTAATCTTTAATGTAAACTATAGTCCACAGTTAGTGGCAATGCTTCAATATGTGTTCATCAACTGCAACAAATGTACCATACTAATGAAAGATATTAATATGGGAAAGTGTGGGAGGGGGAGGGTTTGGGGACACATGGGAATCCTCTATATTTTTAATGTAACACTTATGTAATCTAAAGCTTCTTTAAAAATAAAAAAAATAATTAAAAAAAATAAGCAGTGGTACATCCACACTTGGAATACTACTCAGGAATACAAAAGAATGAATTATTGATAAAACAAAATGTCTTGGATGGATCTCAAAGGCATTGTGCTGAGTGAAAAAAGCCATTTTGAGAGATTATAGACTGCATGATTCTATTTCAAAATATTCTCAAATTATAAGGGTGTTTGGTAGAGAGGAGCGACTGTGACTATAAAGTAGTATCAAGAGGGAGATCTTTGTGGTGATGGCATAATTCCGTATCTTGATTTTATGGTGGTTACTCGAATCTACATATATCATAAAATTATATAGAACTATATAGATGTATTATACCAATGTCAAATTCTTGGTTTTAATATTGTACTATAATTATGTAAGATGTAATCATTTGGAGGAAACTAGGTAAAGGGTCTTTGCAACTTCCTGTGACTATAATTATTGCAAAATAAAAAGTAAAAAAAAAATAAGTGAACTGTCAAACTATCTTAACTAGATTTTAGAAATATAAGCCAAAATTGTATTACTTTTGGGTACTAAATAATATATTTCATAACTTTTGAATATGTGAATGTTTTGTATAATCAGCAATGAATGTATATTTTTATTGTGTCCATGACATGTTCAGAATTCACTTATTCAGATTCACAAATTCAACTTGAGATGCATTCTACAGATAGTAGATTTATCTGTACATTCATCTTTACATCTTTGATTTTTGCTCCATAGTAATTAAATATTAGATTTTTTTCTTTATGAGAGAAGTTGTGGGTTTACAGAATAATCATGCATAAAGTACAGGATTTCCGTATACTCCCCTATTATTAGCACCTTGCATTGGTGTGGAACATTTTTACAATTGATGAAAGCATATTGTTGTATTATTAACTATATTTCATGGTTTTACGTAGGGTACATTATATAGTGCGATCCCATGGATTTAAAAAATTTTTTGTTCTGTTTCCATGTATACAACGTAACATTTCCTTGTTTTAATCATATTCAGATATATATTTCAGTGCTGTTAATTATATTCATAATATTGTGATACCATCACCACTATCCATTACCAAATCATTTCTTCTTTTAAGGGGAAGGGAAGTGGGGTGTGGTCATTCATGGGAGTAAAAGCAACAGTGTCCAATTCATGACTAAATGAATAGGGTGGATTATATAGCTTATATATATTTATATATATTACTCTAAACTGCATTAAGAAATGTAGTCCAGCTTGACTCTTTGCTGCTAAAACTATGATTAGAATATTGTATTGAACGTGAAATACCACTGAAAGAGAAAGATAAGGATTTAGAACTATGTTACTAGGAGAAAAAGCTGAAAGAATTGGGAATTTTAGCCAAGAGCAATGATGTCACTGGTGGTCTGGTAATTCTCACCAAGCACATCAAGGGCTGTCATGCCAAAGAGAGAATAGATTTGTTCCATGTGACCTTAGGGGAAAGAAAAGAACATGTCAAAGGAAGTTGCAGATTTTGCCTAGGCAGGTTGGACAGTGATTATGGTGTATATGTTCTTTCCTGGTATCTTAAGGAATTATGGGCAAAATAAGGCTAATATGCTATTATGTTCAGAAAAGAACCTTAAAAATTACATACAACTGCACATTTTGGTATAGCTTTGCTTTATGATTTCCCTCAAAGAGAAACATCAGTCTCATGATAATGAAACAAGATAACAAGACTTTTTGTGGGTGCCCTATTCAGTTGCAGAATAATACCCATCACTTTCCTCTTCACAAGGAATTCCATAAAGTAGAAATAATTTTCTTAAATCTCGTATTACCCTGCTTCATGAAAAGTCCTTGGAAAAATCCCATTTGCACATATGTCTTACACATCTTATTTCTAAATCCTTTGAGATTATAAGCAATTAAATTAATTGCATTTTGTAGGCCAATCCCTCATTTATAACATATGATTCCCTAGGACCCACATGTTCAGATTCAAGAGCAGTTTGATAGAAAGGCTGATTTATTTTTGTTGTCTTCTTCCTGGATCTGCTTTAAATATTCTTGAAAGAAGGGGAAAATGCTGTGTTTAATATTCATATAGGATTTTCTTTTTAAAAGCAGCTTTTTTTCAAAAGCCTATTGTTAAATAGGACTACCTATAAAGGGGTCAACTTACAAAATCCTTCCCAAGTACTTATTTGGTTCTTAGGGATTGATGGATAAGCTGATGGAGTCTAATCTTCAAATGTCTATGTCATTAATAGAGTTGTTAGAATCTCATTTTGCTTTGTCTTTTCCTTTTCTGTCACATCATAAGGAAAGGCTTTACTAATGAAGTACCCAATGGTAATAACCCATTATATGCTAGAATCTCTCTTTATATCAGATGACATGCAAATGAACTGTTCTATTTCTGTGGAGAAAGAAAGACAAGAAGTGATCTAGTTAATCATACTTGAGGGCTGCCATAGTTGTCTTCTGGGAAATATTGTCATTATTCATTCTTATTTAAGGGTCCTTACCCTGGGCATATGAAAATCTCCCATTCATTCCATTTGGGTCCGATGTTAATTACAGGGGCATTAATGGAAGCTTTCTCATAAGAAATGAATGAAGGATTAAATAAGGAAAAAACAAAAGGAAAAAAGAAAGCACCTTTAGTCTGGTGCATGAGACCATCAAAAAATCATGTCATGTAAGAGCTGACAGGGGAAACTGTATAGGTCATCAGTCCCTTCATTTTCAAGGTATAGAAAATGAGGCCCAGAGAAGTGAAAAGACTTAACCAAAGTAACCAGCTGCTGAGAGGCAGTGTGGAGATGACAAATTAGGGAGACAATTTCATCAGACAACAATAAAGATACCAGATTGTGGCTCTTTTCTACTCTTCCAGTTCTGTGATTTTGGACAAACCTTTCAACTTCTCTTGGTATGTTTTCTTGAAATTAAGTTGTGAGAGGATTGGATTAGATCATTTGGATAGAGGGTCAGTATGCAGATTACTGGAATGTTCATTGGCAATAGATATTTCTATCATGGCATCAGTATTTTGTTTTCAGAACTTGACAAACACCAACATTGGATAGCAAGTAAAATTTTACATCACTTTTTAACTAGCCTTTCCCTCAGTCTGTGAAAAGACATTTTTCTTTTCCCAAATATCTTTTTTTTTTCATTTCTAGTTGACAACAAGTAATTGATAATATTGCTGGTGAAATGAGGCTTTTCCTTAATCTTATATGTCTTTTGAGGAATTAACTGATCATGTATCCATGTATACTCAGTCCCTGTTCACCTTGTGACCATGTAATTAAGTCATTTTTCTTTTTCAATCAGGCCCTCTGGTCTAAGGTAAATGGCTTTTTGAAAAATTAGGTACATACTGGACTGGTATTTCTATTCTCTTGAAGTTTAAAGTACACAAATATAAATTTCTAGCATAAATTAAATCTTGTTTTGTCTAAAAAAAGCAAAGAAATATACCAAATAAAGTTAATTATTTGCCTTACATATTTGACTTACACAGTGTATGAAATATTTCATTAGGTAAAATGGCTTTTTGCTATTTACAAAAGAAAATCCTCACCCAAATTTCATAATTATATACTTAAACAGGGAATTATTAGCCAAATATCACATTTCTCTTCTCTCTAGACCCATGTTATCCAAACTCCTGTAAAGACCTTTCCACTATGTGTATGTGTTTTTTAAATTTCTTTATTTTGTCTTTTATTTATATATATTTTTTTCTGATTATATGTAACATATTTCTATTTTTAAAATGTTGGAAATGAGAAAAGTAAAAAAAATTATCAACAAATAACAATATCATTGTTTCCCCTGTGTTTTTATTTCAGCTTTTATTTATTTGTCAACAGTATCAGTTTAATAATGGGCAATATGTTTAATGGATTCAGTTTTGTGTAATATTCGATATAATAAAAATAAAAATACTACAAATATGAATACATAGCTCTATAAGTTGGTCAAACTGGATAAGCTGTAACACAATTTAAGGTTTTATTTCTCCAAAGAACATTTAGAAGTCTCAATTAATGTCTTGCACATGTACTCAGAAAATAGGAATTATCTAAATTGCAAGCTTGTTTAATAAGTCCTTCAAAAATTCTAGCATTGTAATTCCTTGAAAGTTTTCATGTAATAATATTAGTGCCAAATATTTTATAACATAATTGCAAAATAAGTTAAAGTAATTTTCCTGCCACAAAATGTTGTATTTCAGCTTTCTGATTGTTCTCATATCTTTGTGAATACTGGCCATTCCCTGCCCTGTCTCCAAATTATAAACCAACTAGCATATACAATAGGCCTCAAGTTTTACATGGTAAAAATCCTCAGAGTAATTATTAATTCATTGACTCACCAGACTCTATGGCCTCTTTGAAAATGTTTATCTATTTCTTGCTTAGGAGTATAGAGATAATTTATTCTTAATTTCTTAAAACTCTTTCAATGAATAGATACATTTGGAACTAGAAAGCAAATGTATAATAAAGTTTCATTTTTATATGTGATGTCAAATCTAAGAAAAAATTAGTTTATTTCATCCAACTTTTCTTCTTTTACCTATACTAGGGGCCTCAGTTGGAGTGACCTTTGGAGTGACTGGTGTCTTGAGTTATGGAGTTAATGAGATCTAATGACATCATGACCCTGACACCCTTATGGCCCTGGCTCCTCTCATCCATCTTCTTAACCCCAAAGGCTGCGAGTCACTGTGTAGAATCAGGATTAAACAAGTGTGAATAAAAAAGTTCAAGTGTTTTCTGTCATGACTGCCAACACAGAGCAGTAGCAAAATAAGACACAGAGATCTTGATAATGAGAATGTGTGTAGTGCACCTCCATGAGTCTTGATGGAGAAGTCACTGCTGTTTGTGGTCAATGCAGTGCATCTAATCTCCTCAGTTTACTCCATTACTGGACATTGATGGCTGTTGGCCTTTATAATCACATAGCTGTTGGCACATTCAGTGCAAGGATGGCTGATCTATCATGTAGCCAATGTCACATGTTACTAAAGCTTTTATCTTATTAACTGTGATTAATGTTTGCATGACATGGGCTTGTCATGTAACTGTTCATATTCAGCAATCTTTAATCCCTTAGCTATTTTGAACAGTGAAGGGTATTTCTCTTTCCAGAGGAGAATTTCATCTTAGAGTCTGAGTGGCCTTATTTGCAAATCACCATTGCCACCTGACCTGATAACTGTGTGATGCAACTCTCCATGGCGCTTTCTCCATAATTGACCTTCAGTGTGTGTAACCTGTCATTGAACTTGGGAATGTCTTCATATACCTGTAGTCTAATTGAAACAGATGGGGGGCCCGGCTAGATAGCTCAGTGGATAAAGAGCTCGCTGGGAAACCACATGGGAGGCCCTGGGTTCGGTTCCCGGGGACCTCTCCTAGCGGGCAGACCGCCTTGAGAATGGCAAGCCGCCGTGGGCGGGCCGGAGCCGCCGTGGGCAGGGCAAAAAGCTGCCACGGACAGGCAAAAGCCGCCATGGGCAGGGCAGGTC
>PVKH010003790.1:0-24356 GCA_004027955.1 Chaetophractus vellerosus
CTAAGTACCTCAGTCTCCATTCCAGACCTCTGCAATATGACTTCCCCTTTTCCTCTACAAGATCCTTGCCTGTGGTCATGAATGCTTCCCTAGACATACCTTGCCACTTTCCTCCTCAGTCTTTGGCTTGGCATGCCCAAGATGCCAGCACTGTGTACCTCCACCAGCTCCAAAATGCCCTTTCTTCCCCATTTCTCCCCACATGTATCTGATCCATTCCTCAAGGCAGCTGAATGGTTTCCCACTCATGAAGCTTTCCCTGCTCTCTCTGCCCAGAAATGAATGATAAATTACTCTTGCATTCATTCTACAATTATTCAATAAACATTTAATATGTGAATTATACTACTTTGGGCACCATGAGAACATCAAAAGGAAGGACTTGGAATGAGCCTCTCAAGATTACAGAGATGAATCCCCCAAGTGCCAGGGCAGTGCCTGGTGAAGGAAGACAGACAATTATGCCACGCCCTTGATATTGATTGTTGTACTTATGAACCTTTTCTTGTGAAATTGAAACTCAACCTAGAATTATATACTGCCTAAGAGTTACCTCCTGAAAGCCTCCTTGTTATTAAAATGTGGCATCTCTCTAAGTCAAACTCAGCATGAGATATTACTCCCAGCAATGAGCCTCCCTGTCAGTGGAACCTACTTTGTAATTTATGCTCCCCAGTGTAACAGAGTTGGACTCATTTATAGGTTCTTTACACGTGGCTCTTTTGCCCCTTTTATTTGAACGTATAATTAGCACTACACTTGCTAAATTTATGTCCCAGAGACTTAAATCTTTGATCTGTCCATGTGCCAGTTGAACCCTGAATTTCAGCAGAGTTGCAAAACCTACTCTCCAGTTCATTGGACTCACCCAGGACAACTAACAAGGAGTTGATGATGGACAACACCCATCCCAAGGAACAGAGAGTGTCTGCAACTGCAAGCAAGACAGCTCCATCCATCTGCCCCATGGGACCTAAGCCGTCTCTCAGTTAGAAGGAGAGTGGGCATCACCATGCCAAAATCCTCAAGATTGGGGAATGAACAATGGACTAAAGTAGACAATATTATTCTACTATAGACTTACTATTATTCTAGCAATGGAAGAACTCTTATAATTGATATAAAGGCAGTGGCCACCAGAGGTTCTGAGGGATGGGAGAGGGAAGAATAGGTGTAACATGGGGACATTTTCAGGGCATTGGAGTTGTCCTGCATGACAACTGCAGTGATGGATACAAGCCATTGTATATTTTATCATAACCTACAAAATTGTGCAGGACAGAGTGTAAACTATAATGTAAACTGTAGTCCACCATTAGTAGCAATGCTTCAATATGTGTTCATCAATTGTAACAAATGTACCACACTAATGAAAGGTGTTGTTAATGTGGGAAAGTGTGGGAGGGGGAGGGATTGGGGCATATGGGAATCCCCTATATTTTTTATGTAACATTTATGTAATCTAAAGCTCCTTTAAAAATAAAAATAATTAATTAAAAAAAAGATTACAGAGATGAAAGGTAGATAGACATGTTTCTTTAAATTTTCCCTAATATAAAGTAGAAAGCAGGAAGCATTGTAAGAAAGGAGTTGATAACTGCCACAAAAAATCAGAGCGAGGAGAGTCCTTCAGCTAAACAAACCAGTGATAACATTTGAACTTCGAAATGAGGGATAGGCAGCATTTGGGCAAGTGAAGATGGAAGGAAAAGGCATTTCTGTAGAGGAAACTAGGCAAAAAGATGCACTAGTTGCTAGCAAAGTGTATGTGAGGGGAAGTGGCTTTCCCAAAAATTCCCTAACACTTATTCTCCTTTATTCACAGGGTTTACCATATTTATGGCCTTGTTAAGAATTATGTATGCACCTGTTATTTTCCTAAACAAACTAAGTCTCCTCCTAACAACTTTAAATTATAAAATCCAATTATATGCCCGATACTTAACATAATTTTCCTTTCTCTTAAAAAATTGATTATCCCCTTTTACAGATGAAAAGGTAAAATGACTTAGCCAAGACCACACATTTATGAAGTTCTAGAAGTGAAATTTGAACCTAAGCCTGTTTAATTCCAAATAGCTGGGTTTTTAAAATCATACCACACATCATACATTATTAATCAAAGATGAGTAAAATACAGTCCTTGCCTTTAAGGATATCTTGACTCAATAGAGGAGAAAGCACTGCTCAGTATTTATCACCTGCAGACTTAAGATGCCGGGCAATGGCAGCTACAACGGCCTTCTTCCCATTCTCTTACTTGAAGCCACCATCATCTCTTGTCTGGGCAATTATTAAACCTTGTTAATTTGTCTGCTTGCTGCAGTTCTGATCCAGTCTCCAAACTGCCATCAGAGACAGCTTTCTAAAATACATGTAAGAACAAATGTCACTTCCCTGCTCAAATGCCTTCGGAAACTCTCCATCACCCATAAGATAAATTCCAAATCCCAGAACCTCATCCACAAGCCAAACCTCAAGAGCCTGGCCTGACCAGCATTGTAGCCTCCACAGGCAGCCACCACCTCAGCCAGAATACATTACTTCCACCTCCCCATTCATGCCTCCACCACTATTCCCTCTTCCTGATGCCCCTTCTCCTCTTTTTTCCCCTTTAGAACCTCAACATCTTCAGAGCAAAACATAAATGCCATTTCCTCTGAGAAACTTCCCCTTCTCCCACTCACATCTGAATCAGCATATATGACCCAATAGCATCATTGTGAAGTTTTATCTCCTACACTGGGCCATGGAGTCCTTTGGGCATATAGCATATAGCAGAATGCCAGGCCCACAATAGGTCCTCAGAAAGTATGAGTTGAACTAATCAATGATAAAAGAAATGGTACATTAATCAACAGATATTAACACTGGAGAGGAAGAAGTGGCTCTGCATAAATACAAAACAGGGTATGTGCTGCTATGTGCAGTTGCATTGTCACAGAAGCCAGAAATATACCCAGGCCAATAAGAAAAAGACTCAAAATCAGCACACGCTGATGAGAATCACCTGCAACCCAGGTAACTCTCTAAACCATACTTGGATGGTCTTTTTATTTGGTACTATGTAACAAGATAAGAAAATGGAACATCCACTACATGGTGACAGTTATACCCCCCTTGCTATAGAGTAAACCTTTGATGACAATTACACTTCATCGATGGCAGAGACACACAGAACATGAAGCATGTATGGTGAGGTCTGATGCCAATTTCCTGTTCTTCCTCACAAGGAATGGCTGATAATGCTTGGCCGGTTTTAGTCCCATCTGGATGCTCTTCTCTGGATGCCAAATTCTTCTTACTCCTCACTGGTCTACTTTGGGATACCTGCTTCTTGCCTCCTTATTAATAACTAGAGAAATTTCTTAATTTTTGCTAATGTACTTGTTCAAAGTACTGTCATTAAGTACTTGGTCTATATCAACTGGTTTGGAAAAAACAATATCTTCTCTCCAACAAGCGTTGATTCTCTCCAATATGCTTTGCAAAATGTTGATGCCTGCTTTATAGAAAGCCCTTTGGTGCCACAGTTATCTGTCCATCTCTCTAAATCTAAGCATTCATAAACTTGAGCAAGCAACCCAATTTGTGTTCTCTTAGTCTCCAGCAGCATTTCTTCAGACAGCAATAGGAGGGGATTTAATACCTTGCTTGATGTAAAGAACGAAATCTTGCTTAGGCTCTGAACTGAAAATCTAGGCACTGGACCTTCGATGAGGGTTCCTTTGTAAAAGCAGAAAATGTTGGGCATCTTTTATTGCAGAGCCATTTTATGCCTATTTTAATAGGCATAACCACAGCTTAAAAGAAAAAGATCTGGCAATCAACTTTATGAGCCCTCAATTAAACATAAGCATCCTGGCAAAACTGTAAAATTCTTAAATCTGATTGTAGAATGAATGAGAAGGTATAGGGTAGAGCAATTTGAAGTAAACACTCTGTTAAACTACAGGTTTCTTCAGATATGCAAGATGCAGAAAATGTGATGAGATTTTCAAGGAAGAAGCTGTATCATGTGACTCAAGGCATACCTTTGAATTGATGGGGAAATTGTTTATGGTAATTATGAGAACTTGCCTGGTGAAGAAAAGACTGAGTCACTACTTGATAACTATAATACATAACCCAAAGAAGATTTTCTTGGAACATGTGGCATGAGGTGACACAAATAAACCAAGACATAATCCTGAATCCCATTCAAGCCATGAATTTTTTAATACTGACAATTATATAGGCCCAGGGAGCATGCTAGCTGTGAATATATACAAAGGTCATCTCGATTCCCATTGTTTTCAAGTCCAGTCTTCTTCAGCAAAACCTGACCTGATGATCTGCAATTTGAGCCAATTGAAGGAGATGGTTGACAGACAAACACAATTGCTCATCTCCATAATCAGGTTTCTCAGTGGGAGGGATTTGCTTCACAAAGATTGAAATGAGAAGGCATACTGCCTCAAAGGCAAACTCTTATTGACTGCACTGTAATCTCCCCATACCGCAACTTGATTGCATATTTTTGCTCAGGAGCAGCCTAAGTGTAGACTAGTAACTTTTTATACTTAAAATATAAAATACAGTAAAAGGATTTGAGAATAAATTCATTTTCAACTGAGATTTGAAAAGAAATGATTTTATTCTTAACCAACAATTTTATCCAAGGACCTCAATACATTCTAGAAGCTTTCAATATGGTTGAGCTATATGATAAAAAAGGCTATGGTAGATTTCCAGGGAAGATGGCAGAGTAGGAAACTCTGAGACTCAGTTCTTCCACCAAAACAATTGTTTTGAATAAGCCAGAACATTGCACAACATCCAAGGAAGAGTGTAGGAAGAGACTGATAAGTTATGGTAAAGAACTGTAAATTGTTTTCTCCATGTGGAAGCTACAGGCATCCATTCCCTACTCTGGCAGCAGGCTGCTGACAGAAAGAGTCCTCTCTCACACGGCAGGGTTAAAATGGCAGCTTCCATTTTCTGTATTTCTCTGTGTCTCCATTTATATAAGACTTCAGTAAGAGGGCAGAGACTCAACCTGAGTCATAACTCACTGACATAGACCAATCAAAAGCAATCTAATCAATGATTTAATTAAGATCCTTTAACTGAATTTAATACAATCAAAGGGCCTCGCACTCTCAGGAATGGATTAGTTCAAAAACATAATCTTTCCTGGAATTCACAAAAGAACTTCAAATTGTCACAATCCTATAAACAGAAAATCCTAAAACGTCCACAACAAAGCCCCCAGAGCTAATAAAGGAGTTCTGCAAAGTAGCAAGTTACAAGATCGACACCCAAAAACCAGCAGTGTTTCTATATACAAGCAATGAACAATCAGAAGGAGAAATCAAGAAAAAAAATATCCATTCACATAGCAACTAAAAGAATCAAATACTAGGAATAATTCTAACCAAAGATATAAAGGACTTGTACCCAGAAAACTATTAAACTTTGCTGACAGGAATTAAAGAACTAAATAAATGGGAGGATATTCCATGTTGATGGATTGGAAGACTAAATATCATTAATGTGTCAATATTACCTAAAGCAATTTATAGTTTCAATGCAATCCCAATCAAAATTCCAACAACTTTCTTTTCGGAAATGGAAAAGCCAATCATCAAATGTATGTGGAAGGGTAAGGGGCTCTGAATAGCTAAAGCCATCTTGAAAAAGAAGAATGAAACTGGAGACCTCACACTTCCTGATCTTAAAATGTATTAAAACCCCACAGTAATCAAAGCAGCATGGCACAAGGAGAGACACATAGAGCAATGGAATAGAATTGAGAGCTTAGAAATTAACCCTCACATTTATGACTAACTGATTTTTGATAAGGTGGCAAAAGCTACTGATTTGGGAAAGAATACTCTCTTCAACAAATGGTGCTGGGAAAACAAGATCTCCATTTGCAAAAGGAAGGAGGATACCTACCTCACATCATATACAAAAATCAACTCAAAATGGATCCGAGACCTAAATATAAGAGCTAGAACTATCAACGCCAGCAAGAAAATGTGGGTAAGCATTTTCAGAACCTTGTGTTAGGCAAGGGTTTGTTAGACTTTACCCTCAAAACACAAGCAACAAAAGAAAAATTGGATAAATGGGACCTCCAAAAAATTAAGCTTTTGTTCCTCAAAGGACTTTATCATGAAAATAAAATAACAAGCTACACAATGGGAGAAAATATTTGGAAAACACATATCTGATAAAGGATTAATATCCAGTATATGTAAAGAAATCCTTCAACTTAACAACAAAAAGACCAACAACCTAATTTAAAAATGGGCAAAAGATTTGAACAGGCTTCTTACCAAAGAAGATATACAAATGGCCAGAAAGCACATGAAAAGATACTCAATATCATTAGCTACCATGGAAATGCAAATCAAAACCACAATGAGTTACCTTTTCACACCCATTAGAATGACTGCTATTTTTTAAAAATGGAAAATAACTAGTGTTCATGAGGATGTGGAAAAATAGGAACACTCATTCATTGCTGGTGGCAATGTAAAATGGTGCAGCTGCTCTGGAAGACAGTTTTGTGGTTCCTCAGTGAGCTACGTATACCATATGACTTGGCACTCCCATTACCAGGTATATACTCAAAAGAATTGAAAGCAGGGGCTCAAATAGATATTTGCACACCAATGTTTATAGCAGCATTAGTAACAAGTGCCAAAAGATGGAAGCAACCTAAGTGTCCATCAACCAATGAATGGATAAATAAAATGTGGTATACACATATGATGGAATATTATTCAGCCATAAAAAGGAATGAAATCCTGATAACAGGGATGACAACAGGGATGAACCTTAAAGACACCATATTGACTGAAATAAGCCAGACACAAAGGGACAAATACTGTATGACCTCACTGATTTGAAACAATTAGAATAAGCAAACTCATATCTTCAGAATCTAGAATACAGGTCACCAGAGGATGGGGTGGGGATAGAGCATGGGAAGTTTAGGCTTAAAATGGACAGAGCTCCTATTTGGAATATTGGAAATGTTTTGGTGATGGATGGTGGTGATGGTAGCACAACAATGTTAATGCAATTAACAGCAATGAAATATATGTATCTGAATATGCTTAAAAGGAGAAATGATAGATTGTATATATGGTAACAGAATAAAAAATATTTAAAAATCCATGGAACTATACTATACAAACAGTGAACCCTAAGTGAAACCATGGAATTTAATTAATAGTACAATTATAAAAATGTGCTATCATGAATTGTAACAAATGTTCCACACCAATGCAATGTGGTGGTGGGTTGGTATATGAGACTCCTGCATGTTTTATAAATCCACAACTTCTCTAATAAAGGGGGGAAAGCTATGGTACAAAGATGGCAAGTTTCTCTCTGTCTAGTGCCAGGTAAATAGGGGAATCAGAATTGCTAATCATTTTTTTCTAATGCCTAGACCAATTTCCAAACAAATAATAAGAAGAATTTAAATGAAAAGTGTAATGATGCATTCAAAAAGCAATAAAAAATTGCACACAAGCTTATTTAAAGATGAAATTCGGATTTCCCACGTACAGTGGATATAAGGAAGCATTTGACTACAAATACCAGAAAAATCAACTAATAGAGACTAAGACAAGGAAAGACATTTACTTATCTCACATAATAAACAGTCTAGAAGTGAGTGGTTCCCGAGTTGGCTTAAGAGCCTAATGAAGTCAGGGACTGAGACCATCAATGCCAGGATGGGCCTTGCACTCATGAGAAAAAGATGGCTGCTTCAGTTCCAAGCATCTCGTACTCACAGAGCAGCAGCCGAAGCAGGACAAAAGGCTGGGATTATCACTACTCCTCCACAAATAAAATCAGATTATGTCAACAAGAAAGAAGGGGGGTGGCTATTATGTAGGTAACAAACATAGCAGGACTCCTGGGGACCAGAATACTTCACCTTCTAAGAGTGTACAACAAACTTATATTTGAAATCAATAAACTCCTCATGTCTGACATCACCACCCCCCCAATTCACACAGCTCTTTGAAAACTACAACAGTCTTCCCATCCATCAATCTGCCTAGAAGAATAAAAAGGAGAAAAAGTATCAAGGGAACGTTTTCATACATCAAAAATAATGCTTGGAAGGTTTAAAATATGTGAAAGGATAGTTTGATCATGGGGAGGCTATGAATTAATAGTTCATTGTGGTGGATAACACAGATTTACTAGGATTATACAGTTAGTTGGAGGCAAAACTGGTAGCAGACCCAAAGTATCTAGTATCGCCACAATATCCTCATTCCTGTAATCAATCATCAATTCAAGCATAATTAACTAAATTGCTAAGATATCCACCATTTTGAAAATGGTAGGGAAAAAAAGGATTATTAAAATATAAGCCCCCACTGGTATTTCCCCATTTATCTTTTCATTGAATTGTAGAACTTTCAGATAACGTTTGTTTACCCAAGACATTTGCAACAAAGCAATTATTGAGAACACAGGGAATATATTTTATGATTTTATGCTCAGAAAACTACACTCAAAAATTGTAAATGTATTTTTGACATCAAAAACAAACGAAGGCCTGAGTTTCTGGGACATCCTGAACAAAAATAGGTGTATATTTTTAAAATGCAAGTTGGGTTTCTAGGGAAAAAATGCAATCAGAAGTACAAATATTCAATAAGAAGACAATATTGTTAAAAGAAAGTAAAGGTGACAGTGGCAACAAATTGATATTACTTTGAAATATCTACAGAAAAGGTCAGTAGGAGCTAATCCTATTCCAACAAAAGATAAATCAGAGCTATTTCCCTCTTTTAAAAAAATCCTTTCTTGGATAGTTAAGAAAACATAGCTCTCTAAAAAACAAATCTTGGGGCCGGCTGTAGCCCAGTGGATAGGGCGCTGGTACACCACATGGGAGGCTCCGGGTTCTATTCCCAGGGACCTCTCTTAGCGGGCAGACCGCCTGAGGAGGCAAGCTACTGTGGGTCAGAATTGGATTTTAAAGACAAATTAAAAAACAACAGAACAAACATAAGAAGTATAATATATCCCATCTTTCTCCTTGGGCAGAATGTAATGTGGCAACAAATTCATCTCACTTGGGGCCTTTGTACCCTCATAAGACAGTGAATATTTTTCTTCTCTTGAGACAGTTGCAGCTGTTCTGAGTAAACAAAAGCAAACAATTTTAGCAAATCCACAACAAACAAGGTGAATTGTTGATAAAATAAAATAATGTGAAGTTGCAACCAAATTATCAGAATCTTACTTCTTTTCTAAATAAAATATTTTTGCTAATCTGTTTTTCTTCCTTTAAAGAATAGTTTAGTTCCAGTGCTGGCACCATGGCAGATTGAGTTAATAGGTACTTCTCTCTACCTAAAAACCACATGTGGAATAAAACTCTACATGCTAGATTAAAGATATCAAAAATTATGCTAAAATATATAGCCAAGCTAAAAAAAAATAAAATAAAATAAAGGAGAAGTGCTCCAGAGCCAGGGATGAAGGGGTAGGGGGAGGGGGGCTACACAAAGCCAGGGTAACTGGCTCCATTAAAAGCTCAGCAACTCAGATGGGTCTAAAAGACAGATATGGGGGCCAGCTGTATAGCCCAGTTGGTAGGGCACCGGTTTACCACATGGGAGGCCCCGGGTTCGGTCCCCGGGCCTCCTTGAACAGGCAGACCACTTCGAGAAGGCAAGCCAACATGGGCGGGCAAAAAGGCAAGCCCCCACAGGCTGGCAAAAAGGCAAGCCCCCGCAAGCAAGGGCAAGCCCCCACCAGCAGGCGGGCCACCGTGCCAGTGAGCTGACTCCGCAGGTCGCCCCAGCAGGGGGAGACAAACAGACACAGAGGAACGCAGAGAAAAATGAACACAGCAAGAACGAGCAAAAAGGGGGGGATGTTAATAAATAAAAATAAATCTTAAAAAAAAAAAAAAAAGATATGATCCCAAGGAGCTGAGGGACTGGGGGATTTAATGCCAATGTGGGAACAGGAAATGTGATCTTAGGAGAGAAGATGAGACAAAGGCCTTCTCATAAAGCCAGGAACATTAAACTAGAATAGCTCCACCTACTGGCCTGCAGATGTGTGGCAAAGAAGGTTGTATATCCCTAGCTCTAGGAAGGAAAAAAAAAAGTCTCATAAGATATCCAACCATGTGCCTTGCACAGGTGTTGGGAGCTAAATTTACACTATTTTTGTGCTGTGGGACTCCCAAACTTAGAAATTGAAACCCAAAGTTCCCGTCAAATATTGCAAAATTGCTACACAGGAAAATATATAGCACCCAAGGCACATGAGACTCTCCATGAAGACAAAGTAAAAAATTCTTCTGTCAAAATGAGACTGCAATAAAAAATTACATACCACACCAGGAAATGAACCACCATATCATCATGTGTACAAATAAAGAAATGGCATTATCAATAATAAAATAAGTTGAAGTAGAAAAATTGAAAAGTATGTTTAAAATAATAAAGCCATAGCATAGCAAAAAGCAAACATTATAAAACAAAAGGAAATTGAACTAAAAATAGCAGATTTAAGTAAAAACAAAATAAAACTTCTAGAAGCAAATCTTAAAAAGGAACATGGAGGAAAATAGATCATCCATACAAAATTCAGGAAAGAAATTATACTGATAGACGCCAAAAGACATTGAAATGGTATCTTCAAATGACTAATAAGAATAACTTAGAATTCCATAGCCAGCAAAAATATAACTTCCAAATGAAGAAAAATAAAGAAGTTTCAGGGAAAAAAAAACCTGAAAATTTTACCTTTCACAGACAAGCCATCACAAAAAAATAAAATCAGAAGATGTACTTCTATTAGGAAGAAATTAAACTCTGAAAGAAATGGCATACAAGGAAAAATGGAAAGCAAAGGCATTTTTAAAATATAAGTGAATTTAAGGAAAATTAACTCTTTTAAAATCCAAGAATAATATTTACAATAATTTAAAAGTATTTTGAGGGCACTATAAATATAAAATATTGGGCAACAATAACAAAATACATCAAATATTGGAGTCAAAATATTAAAGAACTTTGTTGTTCAAGAGGAAGATAGAGATATTGAATACCTTTGGATATTATTATATTAACTACGCATGGTAAAAATTTAAGGAAAATTATAAGAAAAATAGACATTGAATGTATAACTGCCAAAACAAGAGAAGGGGGAAATTTTTTAAAAACCTCAAAAAAATTATGAGAGAAAAAAGGAAAAGATATGTAAAATATATGTAAATATAAAACACAAAATAAGATGTTATAAATTAGTCCCCCCAAAATTGGTAATCACTCTAACTATAAATGGATTAAATTCCCTTGTTGAAAGATTTAAATTGTTCAGATTAGAATTTTTTAAAAAATCCAGATCAGTTTACAATAGAATCGTCAAAATGCGATGAAATAAAAGCATTGACTATAAACAAATGAAAAATGTACATTAAGGCAAAACCTATTTTAAGGTTAAAGGACTACATTTCTAAAATATAAAAGAAAAACTCATCTAAAAGATATAACAATCCTGAATATTTATGCATTCAACAATTGACCCTCAAAATACTAAAGCCAAAATTTCCCAATTATGAGGAGAAATGGTCAAATCCCCCATCAGATCTGGGTTTTTATTTTAAGCTCATTTTTTCTCCCAAAAGGGGTGGATCATGCATTGAAGGAAAAAAAAAAGGAGATTTGAACAACCTATTAAACCAGCTCAAGCCAATAGACATATACAGAATCGTAGCCTTAACAATTAGTGAACACACATTTTTCAGGCACACATGAAGCATACTTAGAAGTTGACTATGGAGGAGCAGAAGTGGAAGAGGGCAGAAGGACTGCGGTAGGCGGTGGGTTCCCGCAGCGAGTGAGGAAATCCTGGCGTCCTCAGGTTTGAGCCCTCACTTCTTTTCTGTCTGCATAATCGGGCGAAAAGACCTGCCAATGCAAAAGGCAGGAAGCTGTTTCCTCAAAGAAAAGAGTGAGCGGGCGCAACCGGATTGCGTGGAGGGTCCCTAGAGGCCAGGCCTGGTCAGCGCAGCTCTTCCCCAGGCCATGGTGCAGGCGGAGCTCAGGGCGATCCCCGGGTGAGGGCAGCGGCTCCACGCGGAGGTTCCACCGCGGAGGAACTGGGCTTGAAAGGGAGTAGAAAGTGGGAACTGGGTAGAAAGATGGGGAAGAAAGGATGCTGCCCGCACAGATTCCGGGTACCACCCTGAGCAGCTGCAGTTGCTACTGCAGCAGAAAGCACAACTCCCACCCACGAGGCGGCCGGCGTGAGCTGCTGATAAAGTCGCCTAGCACTTCTTTCTCCATAGTATGAGAGTTGACAAAACAGCTAGAGCGCAAGACTCCCCATTACAATCTTCTTCGACCTCTTTTTAACTTGCTCCTCCAACCAGACTTATGGAGGCAGACCTCCATGCCCTGCTTGTACCTGGAGGGACTGGAGACCATGGATTCGACCTTTAGCGGTGGTCCTCTACCTGGTGTCCATAGGGCTTGCTGTTCCCCTGTACGTCCAGAAATTACAGAAACTGGAGGTTGGAATACACACCAAGGCTTGGTTTATTGCTGGAATCTTTTTGCTCTTGACTCTAACTGCATCTCTTTGGGTGATATTGCAACATTTAGTGCATTCTACACAATCTGAATTACAAAAATCAGTAATAAGAATTCTTTGGATGGCACCCATATACAGTTTAGACAATTGGATAGCTTTGAATTGTCCCAGCATTGCAATGTATGGATATTTGCATAGAAAGCTATGGGGCTTATGTCATTTACAGCTTTATGGGATTCCTTCAAACCAAACTTTATGGGATCCTTCAAACCAAAGATCAACAGAAACATTTCCCTCCTTTATGTGTCCACTGTGGCCTATGGGAGACGTATTACTGTTTAGGTACAAACTAGGTGTTTTGAAGTGTACAGTGTCAGGCAATTCATTGCTGCTTTAATCTGTGAGCCGCTTGGTATATATGATGAAGGTAACTTTAGCTTTTCCAATGCTTGGACTTACTTAGGTCACAACTGTTTACCATGGATTGTGTCTTGCTATTTTATAAAGTACTAAAGGAAGAACCAAGTCCAACCTGTTGACAAATTTTTTTATGTAAAACTGGTGGTATTTGTATCCTTCTGGCAAGCAGTAGTTATTGCTTTGTTGGTAAAAGTTGGAGTTATTTCTGAAAAGCATACATTGAAATGGCAACCTATAGAAGCTGTGACCCAGGACTCCAGGACTTTATTATCTGTATTGAGATGTTCCTTTCTGTTATTGCTCATCACTACACTTTCTCATACAAACCGTGTGTCCAAGAAGCAGAAGGGTCATGCTTTGATTCCTTTCTTGCCATGTGGGATGTTTCAGATATTAGAGATGATATTTCTAAACAAATAAGGCATGTTGGAAGGACAGTCATGGGACATCCTAATAAAAAAAATTTTCATGGGGATCAAGATCAACATGAACATACAGAGTGGTTAGCATCATCGTCATAAGATGCAATTTCCATTGCCTTTTCTATGCCGCCTTCACCCATGGGTCACTACCAAGGGTGTGACAGCCCAGACTACATCTACTACAGCTAAGATATGTGATGGAATATTTAGTGATACAACTGAAGAGCAAAAGGAACCTTCAGATAAGTCGGTGGGCTCCTGAGCAGTGTGCAGAAGCAAACTGTGCTCGTACTGTTATTTCATTACCTGGTATCCCACTGTTCAGGATTTTGTGCTTTGAAATTTTCAACACAAAGACAGTCAAACCCAGGCAAAGCTATTGGATTTATGTAATTATGTTTTGTCTATCACAAGTAATCAGTCTAAATTTCCTAGACTTGGACCTGATTTCTTAACGTTACAGTATCACATACTCACATGGTAGAAAATGATCCTAACTGTGTTCCTGATCTTACAATGCTTTTTCAAGGGTATGGAGAGAAGAAAGAAAACAACAACAATAACAATGCTTTCCACCAATGCTGCATGATTATAATATACTGGAACTAGCAGAAAATGTAATACAGAAATATGAATTTGATCATAATCATGTGCCATGTAAGCCTACCTAACAATTATTTCTCTATTTCTCAACTGGATGTCTTTCAATAAATAAGAATTTATCTTTTTTTTTTAAGTTGACTATGTTCTAGACCATAAAGGAAATAGCAATAAATAACAGGGAATCTATATCACATGGATGATGTTCTCTGTCTACAACACAAAAGTGATATCAATAACAAAAAGATAGTCTAAAGAAACGATTATTTGTAGAGTAAAAACTATGCTGAATAATTCATGGATTATAAAATAAAAATAGAAATTAGGAAATACTTGAAACTGAACAATACAAATAAATATACCTGACTTCCACAGAAGGTAGAGACCACCAACAGGACACAACAGAGGTGTTTCTAAGTGGAAGAATGTTTTGCCAAGCTATGCTTCAGGGTCTGGAACTTATTATACGATACATTGTCTGACAAGAGAAATAAAAAGAAATATAGGTCAGCAACTGCCCATAAGGAAAGGAGAACGAACAAATCGAAAACAAAGTGTATGACAAAACCTATCAGGTATTTATAGCCAAAATGCAATCTTACCAATTAAATAAATGATGCTTCGAAATGAATGGAGGTTCTTAGCGGGAAACATGTACCATGCCTCCATTTCAGTTCTGTTAAATAAACATTTATTAAGGGCCTATGCTATGCGAGGCACCACAATAGGTCATCAAGGCACACAGATAAATCAGACATGATGACTTTTCTTAAGGAGCTTACAGACTAGTGAGGACACAAGCACAAAAACAAACCCATTAAATATAATGTGGTGAATGTAGAGATTTTTCCTGAATGTTATGGGATCAGAGAGGATGGACATTTAGTCCAAACTGGGGTTCAAGAATGGTTTTTTAAAGAGAAAGTCACGCAGGTCTCCTAAAGCATCGAGTTGCTGTTCCTATGCAAACTCTAACCCTCGCTAAGTAAGATGTACTTAGGAATATAAATGCCTCTGATTTTTCCTGAAGTATCTATAACAAGTAATTATGAAGTATCAATCATGAGAAATTCATCAACTTCTCAACTGCATAATTCATGGCAATTCAAAAGAATACAAAAAAAAAACAAAACCATAGCTACAGGAGTAGCCATAAGCAGATATAGGTACAGAACTCAGCCTTTTGCAAGGCCTTTGATAAAAATAAGTAGAAATTTCTGAAACAGCCCCTTAGAGTAATAACCAGAAAATAACAGTAAAAATATGACACTTTTTTTACTCCAGTCTGAAAAATTAATTACAACCATCAGCCTGGAAAGAAGGCAGGGATGGAAGTTAACATCACAATGTTTGCTGCTTGCCCTCTCATCATATATATAGCACTATACTAGGTACTTGGGGAGGACAGATATTGATTGATCAGCGAGAACTGGTCCAACCTCATAGGATTGACTTACAAGGCAAAAAGAAAGTAGTTAAGGTATCTGAAAATTTTAATCATGTGTACTTTTAAAAGCAAAATTGATTAAACTCACTCAAGTAAATTTTCAATGTCTTATCTCATTCACATCCGACTATATATGAGGTTTATTGAACTTCCCCTGGCTCCAGAACTAAAATAAAAATTATAAATAAGGTTCCATTTAAAGTCACCAGACAACAGTTTGTTTAACAAATTTCATTCACCTTGCTGCCAGGAGGTTCTCCTTGGACATCCTAATTCAGAAAATGAGTTGTCTAACAAGAGAAATAAATGAATGTGGCACATCAGGAAAAAAATCACCTAACCCAGCAATATTTTCAGAGGCCAATCCTTGCTCAACTAGACCATCTGGTATGATTGGTGTTTTAACAGCTGCTACTCTACAAAGGGCTTCTCCATTACCCACTCCTACCAGAGTGGCTGGCTTTTTCTAGTTCATGTCCTCTCAAGCTTTACTTAACTTTGACAACTGGTGATTGTGCGCAGTAAATCGTATTTAAGTGTTTTCTGCTTTGCATGTCTTAGGCTGACTGGAGAGCGATCATGGTGCTTTGGGGGGCTAGTTACAGAATTTTCAAGATAGGTGATCATACTTTGATATACATATAATTGCGTGCAAGTGTGCACATGTGCCTTTGTGTTGGAATTTGAATGTTGTAAATAGTAAGTCCCTCAGAGTGTTTTGGTTGTTTTCGAGAACACTAAGGGCTTTTGAAGTTTGACTAATTTCCACACCAAAAGCTCTAGGAAGTCAAGGGCGGCACCTCCTCTGAGAAGCCATGGAATTATCTCCAGAGATGCTCAGTAAAAGACAACATTAAAAAATGTACAGTGCACAGAAACTCACTAGCACCCTGCCATACCAAACTCAGGAATTTGGCACTTATTTCTTGGAACTTGGACTGTGCTGGGCTTTATGGGCTTTCTATTTCTTTGCCTAGAATTGCTTTAGCAACGAATGAAAATTAGGTCTGATCTTGCTTGTTTTCAAGCATGGTCATTGACATTATTTTAAAGAAAGGTCAACTGTCTTATTGGTTAGGGAAATGAGAAGAATGTCCATGTTTCTGGTGATAGTGTGACGCTTGGTTCAATTTCTGTAGTTAGTGGGGAAGGATGAGGAAATTGAAGGCAAAAGGCATATTTAAATGTGTCGATTATGTGGATTCAGAAGAAGTTTCTATATCAAAACAAACACATTTCAGTGAAGATTTGTGTTCTATGGCTTAAGTCAGCTCCAAGCTGTTATTTCTCCTTGAAGGAAAACTTTCCAGTCTAATGGATGTGCCAGAGTCAGAATTACACCTTATAAATATCTCTTGAGGAAATGAACCGTGTTAAATTCTCACTCTTATTAGCTGAACTGATAATTTCCAACTGAAAGAATCAGCACCTTGAGACTTGGCATCTAGCTTCTTTTAAAGTAAAGGATGGGGCTTCCTTGATCTGAGTTCTATAATTACAGGCTAGAGAGGTCACAAATAAATTACTTACAAAACTTAAATTTGAGTAGTCAGGCAGCTCAGCAAAGAGCTATTAATATGATGATGGAGTTTAATTTAAAATATTAAACAGCATGATGGATATAAGGTTCTATGTTGAAGAACATATCAAAATAGAAGGTTCAACACCACTCCACCTAGGTGAAGTATAAGTTGGAATTCCCATGCATGGGTAAGAGATAATCTGCAGGAAGGCATAGGGAAGGATTTTTAAAAGGGCAAGAGTAGTAAAGCATAAGGGAAAGAAGCTTTGTTGATTGTTTGGAGACCTTGTGGGGGCGGGTGGTGGGGGGGATAAATCCTGAGCTTTGGAAGCCCAGTACGCAAGAGAATATGCAGTGGTTTTACCAGAGCTTTGGAGTTAAAAACCCAAGGGTTGAACTCACACTCACACTCACACTCAGTTATTTACCAGCTACAACGTTCTCAGTGGTGACATTTCCGCATGTGAAATACATGCGATGATCATTTATTCCGTCCCACTTTGCATGAAGATTGAATAACATGACTAGCAGGTGGGCTAGCACAATGCCTGGCACATAGAAGATAGTCACTAGACATTGTTTCCTTTCTGCTTCCTCTGCCCACTTCTCTACCACCACCATTTGCATCAAATACGAGAGTTTGGAAATTTTATCACCTGAAATAAATTCCATAAACCATGACCACCTGGCAAGCTAGACAGTGTCTAATAGAGTCACTCAATTGGCAACCTTATCACCTATTTTAATAAAACTATTTTGAATCAATCTCTTGCCAAGAATTATGTAAGTGGGCTATAATGCCTCTAGTCAGTATTACTGATTATAAAAGATTTCTAGAAAGTGGAAGAAATTTGAAAGCTCATAGCTAAAGTCAGTTCAGTTCATTAGAAGAACAACTGTGACATCTAAAGGCAGATGGCCAGGCTGAAACACAGCTTTGGTTCAAAAACAGAAAAGCTGCCATGCAAATGTCAAACGTCATTGCTATATATTGAAATAAGGACTAACTATTCTTTTCTGCTATTTATTTTCTTGTACTTTCCTATTCAGTACAGTTCCCATGAAGACTGTGCAGTCTTTCTCAAAAGTAAATGTGTTTTTTCATTAATCACCACTTTCCATTTATTTTTCTCAACATAGCTACTGAGAATCTGCAGTACCACAAACCTTTGACTAGTGTGCTACCTTGATTAAGGCACAAAACGTTAAAAGCAAATTACTATGAAAGTATGAAACAATTTGCACTTAATGTTTCAGTCATATCTGTAAAAAATATGACTTAAATATAGTTTTATTAATAATACATATTTTAATTAAACGGCTGGAGGTGCATCTAGCAGGAAAAATTGAATCTTCTCTGGATTTCACATACTGGTATGATTCATGGGCAGTAAATATGCAAAGCTTTATGCCCATAAGGCAATCAAACTCCAAAGCTGATATGCATGTTTTTATCTAAAAGAATGAAATCTAGTAAGAGCTAGAAATAATAATAATAACAGACTGCCAGAACAGTCTAATGAATTGGCTCTAGCCAACAGTATCCTTTCCCAAGTAATAAAATCATCCTTTCAGCTACAATTACATTCACCCCAACATTTATTATTACTTCCATTATTCTCATTACACAAGGAAATCCTGTATATGTACTTACTTATGCATATTAAAAAATTCAAATATTAGCAATGAAATCCTAGGATACAAGTGATCACATTCACAGGCAGGAAATGTTTTCCATTGAAGACTGTTTAGGTGTTGCTTAATTCCAGAAGGACCCCATTTTATTCCTGCTGCATCCCCAACTTTTGCCTAGAGATTGTTTTTCAGTTGCATAAGGTTAGAAGTGTGCCCCTATGACATTAGGCATGGTATTTTGCCAAGAAGAGCCTACTAAATCTACAAGACAACACAGAACCCAAATAAAAGTTGAGGTATTTATTTACTTATATTTTAATTTGACTTTCTCTGGAATATTATCATCATTGTATTTGTAGTAATCACCTTAAAACACCTGGAAAATTAAAAATGAACAAATGACTAATCTGTTCTCATTTCTTCTCCTACCAGGAAGAAAAGATCATCTCCTAGAAGAGATTCATTTCTAGTAACTAATAATGGCATGGATAAAACGTTCTTCAAAAGCTGATCAGCCAGTGGTGAGAGAACCTCAGCCCACCTAACTTTATGCTAGACCCAGCTGTCACCCAGGGCCCAGGTGCACTGGACATCACTGAAGTCATGCTGAGGATGCCTTGCTGGACAGCAGACTTGGATGGCCTTTCCCAGAGCGACCCAGGGAATTGGAGCGCATGCACACTTAGAATCATTCTGTCTTCCTGAGGAATGTCACTTTGATCATTATAAAACATCTCTCTTTACCTCTGATTACTCGCAGTCTTTAAGTCTACTTAATCTGATCTTTTAAAAAGCCAATCTAGTTTCCGTATGCTTACTATTTGCATGGTATATATTTTTCCAACCATTTTCTTTCAACTTATATGTGTCTTCATATTTAACATGTGTCTTTTGCAGGCAGCATGTAGTAGGTACTTTTATACCCAGTTTAATGCTTCAGCCATAAACATTTTTTTAGTTAGAGAAGTTGTGAGTTGACAAAACAGTCATGCATAAAATACAAAAGATTCCTAAACACCACCCCACCACCAACACCTTGCTTTGGTGTGGAACATTTGGTACAATTTATGATAGCACTTTTTTAATAATTGTACTATTTTTAACAGTTACCTTTGTCACAATTGATGAAATATTATTAAAATAATTCTATTGTCCATTCTTTACATAAGGTGTATTTTCCCCATAAACCACCCTATTAGTAACACCTTGTATTGCATTTGTTTTAATTCATGAAAGAACATTCTTAGACTTGTTAGACTACTAACTATAGTCCATAATCTACAGTAGGGTTCACTATGTTGTACCCTATGTTTTATCTTTATATATATCTAGTAATATATATATATACCCCAATGTTTCCCCTTTTTTACCACCTTCACCTACATAGTTCAGTGCTGTTGATCAGACTCACAGTAGTGTGCTAACATCACCACCATCCATTTCCAAACCTTTGCCATCAGCTTAAATAGACATTCTGCACAAGTTAAGCATCAACTCTCCATACTCTTAACTCCAATCTATTTCCTGGGAACTTGTAGTCAAGATTCTAACTCTTTGAGTTTACTTATTATAAACAGTTCATAATAGTGAGGTCATACTCCATTTGTCCTTTTGTGTCTGGCTTATTTCATGCAACATAATGTCCTCAAGGTTCATCCATGTTGTTGCATGCATCAGGACTTCATTCCCTTTTATGGCTGAATAATATTCCATTGAATGTCTATACCACATATTGTTTATATCCATTCATCGATTGAAGGGCACTTAAGTTGCTTCCATCATTTGGCAATTGTGAATAATGCCACTATGAACATTGGTGTGCAAATATCAGTTCATTGGGTATATACCTAGTAGCAGGGTTACTGGATCGTATGGTAATTCTATACTTAGTTTCCTGAGAAACTGCCAACTGTCTTCTACAGCAGCTGCACCATTTTACATTCCCACCAACAATGAATGAGTGTTCCTATTTCTCCACATCCTCTCCAGCACTTGTATTTTCTTTTTTTTTTTTTAACAGTGGCCATTCTCATAGGTGTGAAATGATATTTCATTGTGGTTTTGATTTGCGTTTCTCTAATAGGGAGTGATGTTGAGCATCTTTTCATGTGCTTTATAGCTATTTGTATTTCTGCTTTGGAGAAATGTCTATTCAAGTCTTTTGCCCATTTTTAATAGGGTTGTTTGTCTTTTTATTGTTGAGTTGTAGGATTTCTTTATATATTCTGGATATTAAGCTTTTATCTGATATGTGGTTTCCAAATCTTTTTTCCCATTAAGTAGGTTGTCTTTTCATGTTCTTGACAAAGATCTTTGATGCACAAAAGATTTTAATTTTGAGGAGGTCTCATTTATCTATTTTCTTTCTTTCATTGCTGGTAATTTGGGTATGAAGTCTAAGAAACCATTTCCTACCACAATATCTTGAAGATGCTTTCCTACATTTTTTTCAAGATCTTTGGTAGTCCTGGTTTTTATATTTAGGTCTGTGATCCATTTTGAGATCATTTTTGTATACGTTGTGAGAAAAGAGTCTTTTCATTCTTTTGCATATGGATATCCATTTCTCCCACACAATTTGTTGAAGAGACTCTTCTTTCTCACTTGAGTGGAATTGGCAGCTTTATTAAACATCAATTGGCCATAGATGTGAGAGTCTATTTCTGAACTTTCAGTTTGATTCCATAACAGCATCATGCTGTTTTGACCACTGTAGCTTTGTAATATGCTTTCAAGTCAGGAAGTGAGTCTTCCAACTTCATTCCTCATTTTCAAGTTGTTTTTGGCTCAACCATTAACATTTGATGTGTTTATTGATATGGTTGGACTTAGGTCTAACATTGTATTATTTGTTATCTGTTTGTCTCCTCTGTATTGTTTCTCTGTTCTTCCTCTCATGCCTTCTTTTTGATTATTTCAGTATTTTTTTAAGGATACCATTAAAATTTATCTATTGGCTTTGGCTCTATTTCTTTGTATT
Source organism: Chaetophractus vellerosus (assembly GCA_004027955.1). Classification (NCBI taxonomy): domain Eukaryota; kingdom Metazoa; phylum Chordata; class Mammalia; order Cingulata; family Chlamyphoridae; genus Chaetophractus; species Chaetophractus vellerosus. The sequence continues at coordinate 21,606 of PVKH010003790.1, forward strand.
ATTTTGGGGAGGTTTTCTAGGAATTAAAATATGCATACCTAACTCACAATCTACATAGAGATAATATTGTATCACTTCATGTAAAATGGAAAAGCCTTGAAATCACATGGTCCTCCCCCCCCAACTAAAGTTTATGTTATAGTTGTCTTAAGTATTTCATCTACATACATTGAAAAATCCCACCCAACAATGTTATAATAATTTTTGCTTTAAGAGGAAAAAGAGTAGTGTATTAGTCAGCCAAAGGGGTGCTGATGCAAAATACCAGAAGTCTGCTGGCTTTTATAAAGGGTATTTATTTGGGGTAGAAGCTTACAGTTACCAGACCATAAAGCATAAGTTACTTCCCCCACCAAAGTCTATTATCACATGTTGATGCAAGATGGCAGGTGATGTCTACAAGGGTTCAGGCTTCCTCTTCCTCTGAAGGCTCTGTAGTCCCAGCTTCTTCCAATATCAGCTGTAAGCTGGCATAAGTCTCGTTACTCTCCTGGGGCTAGTTTCTCTCCAGGCTCAGCAGCTCAGGGCTCTGTTCTCTGCAGCTGCAACCTATTAGGTGAATGGCTCATCTCTCTTCCTGGGGTCTTTGTTGTTTCTAATGGAACCTTCTCTTTTTCCTCATGTACCTGCTTCTTTGTGTTCCTCTCCTTTGTGTTTACTTCCTGGGGCTCCAGCTCAAAACTCCAGCATCAAAACTCCAACTAACTCCTGTGCCTTGTCATTTTCTCTGAGTCCCTGCCCAATCAAAGCCCCAATCATAATTTTTAATAGTTTTTTTTTATTTTTTAAAAGATACTTAGATTACATAAATGTTACACAAAAATTACAGGGATTCCCATATGCCCCATCTCCCACACCTCCCACAACCTCCCACATAAACATCCTTCATTAGTGTGGCACATCACCTGCAATGGATATACACATCCTGGGGCTTTGCCATTAAGTATGGACCATAGTTCACATTGTAGACCACACTCTCTTCCACACAGTTCTGCATGTTATATGATGATATAAAATGGTCTATATCTGTCATTGCAATGTCACTCGGGATAATTCCCAAGTCCCGAAAAAACCCCTGTCTTACAACTGCTTTTCCCTCTCCCTGCCCACAAAGTGTCCAGTGATAACTGGCTCCCATTAATGTTGTAATTTATTCCATTGCTTGAATCACAAAAAGTCTATAACAGAATACCAGTAAGTCCACTCTAGTCCATAGCTCTTCCCCCAATCCTGAGGAGTCTGGGATGGTGATATCCACTCCACCTCCAAGTAAGAGGGGGCTTATATCCCATGGATAAGATGGGTGGAATTATCCTTCCTGTACCCAATCATAATTTAATCAAGTCAAAGTGAAACTTCCGACAGACCAGCTTACAAACATGATCCAATATCTATTTTTGGAATTCATAAATAATGCCAAATTGCCACAAGTAGTCTTTTATAAGCATCCAGTTATTTAGCATCCCATTCATCTTCCCTCATTCCTACAGATCCAATTTCCCTTTTAGTAGCATTTCCTTTCATCTTGAATAACTTCTTTTAGTATTTCTTATAAAACAGGTATACTGGAGACAAAATTTCTTTGTTCCCTTTTTCCAAAAATGTCATTATTTTACTTTAAATCCTGAAAGCTATTGTCACATGATTTGAATTTTGTTCTTTTATTTTAGCCCTTTAAATATGTTATTCCTTTATCTTCTTGCCTCCATAGATTTCTGATGAAAAATCCAGTCATTCAAATACACTACACAATGCACACCTGTGTGTAATGTATTGTTTTTCTCTGTCGTTTTTTAGGACATTTTCTTATTTTCAGAAGTTCAATTATGATGTGCCTAAGTATGGTTTCCTTGAATTTGTCCTGTTTTCACTGAGCTTGATCTTGTAAATTTATGTCTTTCACTAAATTTGGATTTGGCTAATACTTCAAATATTTTTTTCTGCCCCAGTCTCTTTCTCTCCTTTTGAAACTCTAGTTACACATTTAGACCTCTTAGAATTTGTCCTGAAGTGCCTGAATTTCTTTTCTATTTATTTTCCACTTTGTTTATCCTTTCTGTTCCTCAGACTGGATAATTTCTATTGATCAATAGTCAAGCTCACAGATTCTTTTCTCTGTTATCTCCATTCTGCTATTGAGTCCACTCAGTGAGGTACCTATTTTGGAGAATGAATTTTCAGTTTTAAAATTTCCATTTTGTTCTCTTTTATAGTTTCTATTTCTCTGCTGAAATTTGTGTTTTATTTTACTTCATAGGTCATAGTCATAATCGTTGCTTTAATGTCTTTGTCTAATAATTCAAAATCTGAATCATCTTGGGGCTGGCATCTGTTGGTTGTCCTTTCCCTTGAAAGCGGTTTACATTTTCCCGCTTTTTTGTATTTAAGTAATTTTATGAGTGTCATGTGTAGACTTGGGTCCTGTTATAATCATCTGGACAATGTTGATATTTTTGTTTTGTCAGGCAATCAACCCATTTATATTCAGACTAAAGATTCTGTCTTACCTTCTATGTGTTGTGTTTCAAATTTCAGTTCAATCCTCTAAACTTTTGTTATGCTGGTGTGGGTCTGAAGAACACATGGATAACTTGGGGATAGCCTATACTTTGTGTGGATTATTTTTTTTTCTAAATTGACTTTATTTTTTCTTTTGTTGTACAGTTCTATGAGTCATCCCCCCCCCCCCGCTGTCTGCCTCCATTCACTGGGTGATCCTCTGTGTTCTGCTTCTTGCCTTCTCTTTCTCAT
>PVKH010003791.1:0-24349 GCA_004027955.1 Chaetophractus vellerosus
GGTTCTCCAGAGGCAACTCTTAGGCACCCTTTAACACTAGGCTATTTCAATTTCAACAGCAATGACTCATAAGGCTAATCATCAATAACAGGGGCCCATCAATGGATTATCCTCCTTTGCCAGTCACTGCCCCTGTACTCAGGGGGTTGTTGCTACTTATCTGGAGAATATGACAGAGATTTCCAAGATGGGAGTTCAGTGTTCTCCCATTTAGTGATTAATAATTCACTCCACGACCATGGCCCATGAGCCTTTGAACAATTATGTATGACTCTTATGTATGTTCAGGTGGACTTCCTCCTATGCACCCCCAACCTTGACACCCCCCCAATGCTTCTCTCCCATCCACATTGTGACCCTTCTTTCCTCTTGAAATTGAAACAGCCTAGTGTTATGGAGTGCCTAAGAGTTGCCTACTGAGAGTCCCCTTGTTGCTCAAATGTGGCCTCTCTCTAAGCCAAACTAAGCATATAAATGCACTGCCTTCCTCTCAGGGTGAGTCATGACTCCCAGGCATAAGCCTCCCTGGCACTGAGGGATTATAACCAAGTACCAATGAGTGATGCATTTGGAAAAAGACCTTGACCAAAAGGGGAAATGTTAAATACAAATGAGTTTTATGAATAAGAGATTCTGAAATGAGTCAGCTAGACACTAAAATGGGGAAGACCATCTCAGAAATTCAGCACCCTGTCTGTGTACGTTACTTTGGAATATATGCTTCCCAATGTAACAAGGTTGGACTCATTTATAATTTTCCTACACCTGGCTCTTCTGCCTCTTTTTTGAACCTATGATTAGTCAATTATATGTCCCAAAGACTTAAAGTTTTGGTCTGTTCATATACCAGGTAAGCCCTACATCTCAGGAGAGTTGCAACATATATTCTCCAGTTCTTTTGACTGGAAGCACATAACAGCAGATTTGAACAGGCAGAGGAAGGAATTAGGGATGTAGAAGGTAATATGTCTGAAATTGTACAGATAGTAGAACAGGTAGACAAAAAATGGAATGAGGAAAAGAATACTTGAAAGATACACTAAAGCAAATAGACCTAACAGACATATATAGAAGACTTCACTCAACAGCAGCAGAGTACACAATCTTTTTCTAGTGTACATCGATCATTTTCCATTAGATACAATATGTTAGTCAAAACAAGGCTCAATAAATTTAAAAATATTGAAATCATACAGTGTTTCTATTGAAACTATAGACTGATAGCACAGGGAAAATAGGAAAAATTCACAAATACGTGGAAATTAAGCAACAATCTTTTTTACATATTTTAATTTTTATTAGTGAAATTGTGGGTTTACAGAAATATAATGCATAAAATGAATTTCCATATACTCACCCTATTATTAACAACTTGCATTGGTGTGGTACGTTTGTTAAAATTGATGGATGAACATTATTATAATTGTACTATTAACTATATTCCATGGCTTAAATTAGGGCCTCTCTTTTGGTTGAGCAGTTCCATTGAATTAAAAAAAAAAAAGATTATCCTACTACCAAATATACACCCTAATGTTTCCCTTCTAACTACATCCAGATATATACTTCAGTGCTTTAAATTAAGTTCCATTTCCATTCTACAAAAAGGAATTTTCTACATTTAAAGACAGCGCCCTCTTCTTCATAACTACACCATCCCCTGTTAACATGTGTTCTGGATTATGGTGTTATGAGTTTGTTTATTTTAATTATTTCATCTCAGTGACATAATACCATATTTGTCCTTTTCTGTCTGGCCTATTTCACTAAAAATATTGTGTTCAATGTTTATCCATGTTGCTGCATGTATCAAAACTTCATTCATTTTTTATGAGTGTATAATAGGCCATATATATATAAATATTTTTCCCCATTTTGATTGTCCATGATGGGCATATGGTTAGCTTTCACCTTTGGGCAATTGTTAATAATGCCACTATGAACATCAGTGTGCAAATACCTGTTTGAATCCCGCTTTCAATACTTATGGATATAAACAAAGAAGTGGGATTGATGAGTCATGTTAATTTAGACCTATCTTTCTGAAGATCTTACAGTCTTCCACAGCAGTAGCACCAATTTCCATTGCCTCTTGTAATGAATGAGTGTTCTCATATCATTACCTCCTCTTCAACACTTGCAATTTTTTGTTTTGTTTAGTTGTAGCCATTCTAAGGGGTGTGAAATGGTAACTCTCTGGTTTTGACTTGCATTTCACGGATGACTAATGGGGTTTATCATCTTTTCATGTGCTTTTTGGCCATTTGTATATTCTTGGTAGCAATGTCTATTCAAATATTTTGTCCTTTTAATTGGGTTATTTCACTTTTTGGTGTTAAGTTAAAGGATTATTTATATATTCTGTAAATTGAACCTTTGTCAGATATGTGGTTTCCAAATATTTTCTCTCATTGTGTAGTCTGCCATTTTACTTTTTTTTTTTGATGAAGTCCTTTCAGGTGCAAAAGATTTTATTTTATTATTTTTTTAAAAGATTTATTTTTTATTTATTACATATCCCCCCCCTTTCTGCTTGCTCTTGCTGTGTGTCCATTCTTCTGTGTTTTTCTACGTCTGCTTCTTGTCTCCCCCCATCTTTGCGGCAACATGCCGAGTCGGCCCTCCACCGTGGTGGCTCACTCCATTTTCATGGGTGGCTCTGCTTCATGTTTTGCGGGCAGCAGTCCTCCATGTTTTTTTGTGGGCTGCCGGGCTTCCGTGGTTCACAGGCAGAAGCTCCGCTTTTCACAGGTAACTTTGCCATGCCTGTGGGGGCTCCACCCTTCCTGTGGCAGCTTTTTTTTGCCTTGCCCACAGCAGCTCTGCCCCACCCATGGCGGCTTGCCTTTCTCAAGGCTGTCTGCCCCCTCAGAGAGGTCCCCAGGAACCGAACCCGGGGCCTCCCATGTGGTACCCCAGCATGCTCTTATCCACTGAGCTATCTAGCCAGGCCCAAAAGATTTTATTTTTGATGTGGATGGGCTTAACAGTCTCTTCAAAAATCACTTGATTGTGGAAGTGAGGGTCGATTTCTGAGGTCTTGATTCAATTCCATTGGTCAATCTATCCTTATGCCAGTACCATGGTGTTTTTATCACTTTAGACCCTTACCTTTCAAAGTAAATTTGATTAGTGCCTTTTTTATTTATTCAAAAAAGGATGTTGGGATTTTTATTGGGATTGCATTGAATCTGTAAATCACTTTGGGTAGAATTACCATCTTAATATTTACTCTTCCAATCCATGAACATGAAATGTTCTTCCATTTATTTAAGTCTTCTTCAGTTTCATTAAGCAATGGTCTATAGTTTTCTGAATGCATATTCTGTATGTCCTTGGCTAAGTCTATACCTAAATATTTGATTGTTTTAGCCACTACTATAAATGGAATTGCTTTTTTAAAATTTCCTCCTCATATTGCATATCAGTGGTGTACAGTAACGCTATTGTTTTTTGCATATTAATCTTGTATCCTGTCACTTTGCTGAACTTATTAATTCTAGTATATTTGTTGTGCATTTTTCAGGTTTTTCTACATATAAGATCTTGTCATCAGTGAATAGTGAAACTTTTACTTCTTTCTTTCCTATTTGGGTGCCTTTTATTTCTTTGTCTAGCCTAATCACACTAGCTAGAATGTCTAGCAAAATATTGAATAATAATTGTGAGAGTGGGCATCCTTGTCTTGTTCCTGATCTCAATGGGAAAGCTTTCAGTCTTTCAGCATTGTGTACAATGTTAGCTGTACGTTTTTCATATATACACTTTACCATAATGAGGAAGCTTCCTTCTATTCCTATCTTTCAGAATGTTTGTATTAAAAAACTGGATTTTGTCAAATGCCTTTTCTGCACCAATCAAGAGGATCAAGTGAATTTTCATCTTCAATTTATCAATCTGTTTTGTTATAATAATTGATTTTCTTGTGTTGAGCCACTCTTGCATACCTGGGATAAAACCCAGTTGATCGTTGTTCATAATTCTTTTAACTTGCTTTTGGGTTCTGTTTGCAAGTATTTTGTTGAGGATTTTTGCATCTATATTCATTAGAGATGTTGGTCTGCAATTTTTCTTTTATCATAGTCTTTTTATTGGGTTTTGGTATTAAGGCGATGTTGGCTTTATAGAATGAGTTTTGTGGCATTCTTCCATGTTCAATTTTTTGGAAGAGCTTGAGTAGGATGTGTATTAGATCATCTTTGAATGATTGGTAAAATTCAGTTGTGAAGCCATCTGGTCTTGGGATTTTCATCTTTGGGTGGTTTTTTTTTCTTTGGTTACATATCCCCCCCTTTCTGCTTTCTCTTGTTGTGTTCATTTCTCTGCTTTCTTCTGTGTCTGCTCTGTCTTCCCCCGCTGCTGTGGTGACACACCAAGCCAGGTCACCACACAGGCAGCTCTGCCCTGCTTGTGGGTGGGTCTGCTTCCATTCCTGGGTGGCTTTTTGCTCCGTTCACAGGTGGCTTTGCTCCCTTCGCAGGCAGCTTGACCTGCCTGTGATGATTTTGCCCTGCCCCTGGTGGCTTTTTGCCCTGCCCACGGTGGCTATGCCCCACCCACGGTGGCTTTGCCTTCTCAGGTGGTCTGCCAGCTTGGAGAGGTCTCTGGGAACTGAACCCCGGGCCTCCCATGTGGAGTACTGGTGCCTTATCCACTGGGCTATACAGCCAGCCCCTTTGGGAGGTTTTTAATGATTGTTTCAATCTCTCCACTTTTGATTGATTTGTTGAGGTCTTCTATGTCTTCCAGGATCAGTGCAGTGTGTTCTTGTGTTTCTAAGAATTTGTCTATCACATCTGCCTTTTCTAGTTTTTTGGCATACAGTTGTTCATAGTATCCTATTATGTTCTCTCTTATTGGGCTCAGTGGTAATCTTCCACCTTCATTTCTGATTTAATTTACTTATGTCTTCTCTCTCTCTCTCTTTTGTCAGAGTACCTAAGCTTTTGCTGATTCTGTTAATCTTAAAGAACCTACTTTAGGTCTTGTTTTGTCTATTGTTTTCTTGTTCTTGATTTCATTTATTCCTGCTCTGATCTTTACTATTTCTTTCCTTCATCTTGCTTTGGGATTACTTTGCTCTTAATTTCTAGTTCTTCCAGGTGTACAGTTAGATCTTAGTATTTAGCTGTTTTTAAATTTAAGCATTTAGGGCTATAAATTTCCCTTTCAACAGTGGTTTTGCGGTGTCCCATAGATTTTTGTTTGTTTTGTTCTCATTTTCACTCATCTTAAGATATTATATGAATTTTCTTGCAATTTCTTCTTTGACCCACTAAATATTTAAGAGTGTTTTTAATCTCCATATATTTATGGATTTTCCCATTTTCCATTCATTATTGATTTCTAGCATCATTCCATTATGGTCAGAGAAAGTTTTTTGTTTAATTTCAATCTTTTTAAAATTTATTGAGACTTGTCTTGTGAACCAACATATGGTCTATCTTGGAGAAAGATCCATGAGCACTTGAAAAGAATGTATATACTGCTGTTTTGGAGTGCAATGTTCTATAAATATCTGTTAGGTCTGGTTCATTTATCATGTTATTCAAGATATCTTTTTCTTTCTTTATCCTCTCTTCTGATATTCTATTCAATACTGAGATTGGTGTTTTGAGGTCTTTATTATTGTAGAGGTATCTATTTCTCCCTTCAGCTTTGCTTGTGTGCGCCTCATTTACCTTGAGGCACTGTTAGGTGCATAAATATTTAGTATAGTTATTTTTTCTTGGTGAATTGTCCCTTTAATTAATATATAATGATCTTCTTTTTCTCTTATAACAGCTCTGCATTTAAATTTATTTTGCCAATATTAGCATCACTACTCCAGCTCTGTTTTGGTATCTATTTGCATGGAATATTTTTTCCCAAACTTTCACTTTTAACCTGGTTGTATCTTTACATTTGTGGTGAGTGTCTTGTAAACAAAATATTAGATGGCTCATTTTAAAATGTATTCTATCTGTCTATATCTTTTGATTGGGGAATTCAAGCCACTAACATTCAATGCTATTATTGTAAAGTTATTACTTACTTCATCCATTTTGACATTTGGCTACCTTTTTTCATATCATTCTACTGTCTACCTTTTGACCCTTTAATTTACCCTTTTGAATAATTTCCATTTCTACATTCTTTTCCAAGTATCCTACCCTTCTTTTTTTTCCTTTCAGGCTGCAGAACTCCCTTCAGTATCTCTTGTAATTCTGTTCTTTTGGTAACATATTCTATCCACTTTTGTTTGTCTGTGAAGACTTTGAACTCTCCTTCATTTTTTAATGACAGCTTTGCCAGATACAGAATTCTTGGCTGGCAGTTTTTCTCTTTCAATACCTTAAATACATCATACCACTTTCTTCTCTCTTCCATGAGTTCTGATGAGAGGTTGGCACTTAATCGCATTGAGTTTTCCTTGTATGTTATACTTTGCTTTCTCTTTCAGGTTTCAGAATCTCCTCTTTATCTCTATTTGTCATTCTGAATAGTAGGTGCCTCAGGGTAGGTGTATTTGGATTTATTCTGTTTGGGGTACATTGCCCTTCTTGGATATTGAAATTTTTATCTTTCATAATGTTAAGGAATTTTTCCATCATTATTTCCTCAAAAAAAATTGTATGCCCCTTTTCCATTTTCTTCTCCTTCTGGGGCACTGATAATGCATATGTTTTTGTTTTATGCATTGTCATATAATTCCCTGAGACCCTGTTCCATTCTTTCCATTCTCTTCCCTTTTCTTTCTCATGTCTTTTCCAAGTCAGATATTCTGTGTTGAAATAACTAATCTGACTTTGAGCAAATCAAATTTGCTTTTATGTGCCTCTAATGTGTTTTTTTATCTCATCCATCAAGTCTTTCACTCCCATAAGTTCTGTTATTTACTTTGCAGACATTCAAAGTGTACTTTGTGCTCAACTAGTGTCTTCAAATGGCCTTTATCTCTTTAGTCATATATATTTAATTCTTTGAATTGATTAAAGAGTATTGCATGATTATCAGTGATTGTATTAAATCCTATATCTATTCTGGATATTTGGTTTGTTCCTTTGGCTGGACCATCTCTTCCTGTTTCCTAATATGGCTTGTGATTTTAGCTGATGTCTAGGCATCTGAATATTTTGGTGAATTGATCCTGAGGGCCAATTTCTTTCTCTTGTCTATTATTATTTTTTCACAGATCTTCTTTGATATTTAGTCCAACTTATCCTGTCTTTAAAATTGCCTAGCATAAATTATCAAAATCATGACAGAGACTCCCTATTATAGGACATATTTTCTTCTAGGGATGGTATAAATAGAGTCCTAAAAGCAGGTTTTGTCCATGCAAGCTCCAGATCAGCCAGCAGATGGTTCTCATCTTACAACTTTCCATGGAAGTGTATCTCCCTTGGTTTCCCTTTGCTTTGGTCTGGCCAGAGCCAAGATTCAAAGTGGTCTCTTCTGGCTGAATTCACTGAAGTAAAGCTCCCTGGCTTCCCCTCCATTTTCCCATGTAACAGCTGACAGAGAGGAAGACATCTGCTTCCCTGTCAATCAGCTGCAATGAGCCAGTTTTATCCAGGCTAAAAATCTTGGGGTGGGGGAGGGGATGTCTGCCTGGCAGCCCAGTGGCTTAGTAACTTAGAGTTTGTTGTTTTGGCTTCTTCTCTCTGCCCCTCACTCTCCTGGGAGTTATGAAGCACTGTACTAGTCTCTTGACCCCCAAAGCAGGTTCCTCAGGAAGCTTTTGAATTTTTCTCCATTGTTTTTGAGAGCTGAGCCTTGTCTGCCGGATCTGATACCATCATCCCACCAGTTTATCATGTATCCATTTTAATTGATTTTTATAAAGTGTGATGTAGGAGCCCTCCTTCATACTTTTCCAAATGGAGATCAAGTGTTTCCACCACCATTTGTTGAAGAGTCTTTTCTTTTCCAATTGAATGGTCTTTACCCCATGTTAAAAACCTAATTTGGCCATAAATGTGATGGTTGTCTTCTGAGCTCTCAATTTGATTACCTTTGCATATTGTCTGTCTTTGTTCCAGTACCATACTGTGCTGATTACTGTTACTTTAAAATAAGATTTTAGATTAGGAAATGTGAGTTCTTCAACATCCTTCATCTTTTTCAAAATGGCTTTGAGTATTTGGACCCCATTACTATTCCATATAATTTTTTTAAGATTTATTTTTATTTATTTATATATGCCCCCCTTGCTGCTTGTTCTTGCTGTGTTCATTTGCTTTGCATTCTTCTGTGTCTGCTTGTCTCCCTCTGCTGTGGCATCCCACCAAGTCAGCTCACTGCACAGTGGCTTGCCTGCTCACAGTGGCTTGCCTGCTTCACAGCAGCTTGCTTTCTTGAGGCAGCCTGCCTTCTTGAGGAGGCCCCGGAAACCAAACCTGGGGCCTCCCACGTGTTAAACTAGAGCCCTACCAATTGAACTACAGCTGGTTTCCACCATATAAATTTTCTTCTGTGTCTGCTTCTTGTCTCCCCCCATCTTTGTGCTGATGCACTGAGTTGGCCCTCCATGGAGGTGGCTTGTTCCGTTCGTGGGTGGCTCCCTTCCATTTTCATGGGTGGCTCCACTCCATGTTTTGCTGGCAGCAGTGCTCCATGTTTTGTGGGCTGTGCACTTTGCTAGCAGCAGCTCTGTGTTTCACGAGTGACTTTGCCATGCCCGTGGGGGCTCCAACCTGCCCATGGTGGCTTTTTGCCTTTGTCCCATCCACAGCAGCTTGCCTTTGTCAAGGCCACCTGCCCGCTCGGAGAGGTCCCCGGGAACCAAACCCAGGGCCTCCCATGTGAACTATCTAGCCGGCTCCCCACCATATAAATTTAATGATTAGATTTTCCATTTCTCAAAGAAGGATGTTGGAATTTTGATTGCAATTCCAGTGATTCTGTAAATTGCTTTGGTTAGAATTGATATCCTAAAAATATTTAGTCTTCTAATCAATGAATATGGAATGTCATTCCATTTATTTAGGTCTTCTTTGAATTCTTTCAGCAATATTTTGTAATTTTCTATGTATTAGTCCTTTACAACCTTACTCAGATTTATTCTTATGTGTATGATTCTTTTTTTGTTATTGAAAGTGGGTTTTTTTGCTGCTTTCTTCTTCTGACTTTTTACCTTGTACCCTGACATTTTCTTTAATTCATTTATTAGCTCTAAAAGCTTTGGTGTGGATTTTCCTGGACTTTTCATGTGTATGAGCCTGTCATCTACAAATAAGGAAACTTTTATTTCTTCCTTTCCAATGTTGATGCATTTTATTCATATTTTGTCCTAATTCCTCTGGCAAAAGTTTCTACTACAATGTTGAATTACAGTTGTAACAGAGGACATTCCTGTGTTCTTCAAGTCCTTAGAAGAAAAACTTTCAATCTTTCACCATTTAGTTGGATGCTACTAATGGGTATCTCATTTATGCCTTTCATCATGTGGTTTTTCCTCCCATTCACAGTTTTTATGTATTTATATAAAGAAGTGGTGCATCAGAAATTCCTTCTCTGCATCAATTGAGATGGTCATGTATTTTATCCATCAATCTGTTAATGTGGTATATTACATTAATTGATTTTTTTATGGTGAGCCATTTTTGCATACCAACACTAAGGTTCACATGATATTGGTGTTTAATTCTTTTAATGTGCTTTTTTAGTAAGTTTTCTAGTATCTTTTGAGGAGTTTTGTATCTAAATTCATCATAGATATTCTATAATTTTTTTTATCTTTATTTGACTTGGGTATGAGGGTTATGTTGGCCTCATAGAATGAATTAGGGTATGTTTTTCTCCTCTTCAACTTTGTAAGAATTTGAGCAGGATTGGTGGTGTTCCTTCTGGGAATGTTTGCTGAAATTTCCCTATAAAGTCATCTTATCCTGTGGTTGTCCTTTTTGGGAGGTTTATGATTACTGACTCTGTCTCTTTACTATCTATTTGTTGTCATTTTCTATGTCTTCTTTAGTCAATATAAATAGTTTGCATCTAAGAATTTTTCTATTTCATCTAGATTATGTAATTTATTGGCATACTATTACCTCAATAATAATTATAATAATTAAATGACAAGGTTAATAATAAGAAGAAGGAATGAGGGACTATAGCTCAAAGAATCCTTTCTTGGATTTGAGAAATCAGAAAGAGCAGGTCCATGTTCCAAGAAATGAATGGATAAGATAACATTTAGGGACATATATTATCATTAAATCTTTAATTTGTATAAATTTAAAGACAATCTGGAATAAAATCTGTGTAAAGAAAACATCCAGCTCCTTTAGTGGAAACTAATGTAATACTATATATGAAAGAAAAGTTTTATTTGCTTGTTTGTTTATTTGACTATCATGTACTGGCCTAATTGTTAGTCAGTTGGCAAAAGAAGAGTCTCCTTTCCATAAATCCAGTTTTTTTTTCTATCTAATTCATTCCTGTGGGTGTGAGACCCTTTCAAATTGGACTACATCAGTGAGTTGTGACTCAGGTTGAGCCTCTGCCTTCTGACTGGGTCTGATATAAATGTAGACACACTGGAAAAGGGAGCTTCACCATATTTGACCTTGTCATGTGATAGAAAAGGGAGGCTTAAATTGCTGAGGCCCAGGGTGAGATGAGCCATTTACTTGAAAGCTTGCACCTGAACTCAGAAGGTGGAGCAGTTAAACCTGAGAGACAAGGCCTGATCAAAGGCAATCCTTATGCCTCTTTACCCACACCTGGGCTCTGAGACACACTGAACCCTGTAGGGAAGGCTGAGATCTCAGCAGAGATCTACAGCCATCTTACTTTGCCATGTGAGCAAAACAGAATCAATAGGAGCTGACTTTGGTGAGAAAGCACCTCTGATGGCTCTTTAATTTGGACTTTTTATGGCCTCAGGTCTGTAAGCTTCTATCCCAAATAAATTCTCTTTGTAAAAACCAACACATTTCTGGTACTCTGCATTGGCCACCTTTTGGCAAACTAAAACACTTGGCTATTGTGAAAAAGAATTTAGAGATCAATCACTTTTCTTATATGATTATGACCCAGCTCATACATAACAGCCACTAAAATTTCATTAGCCTTTATTTCATCATATTGTGACAGTTGGCTACAAGGAACCCTGGAAATTTTTTCCACTAGACAGGAATTTCTGTGTGCCAATGACATTTGCCCAAAAAGAAAAGTTCTATAAATATAGTACATACTTAATAATTTCCTGAAGCATCAAATGAAAATTCAAAGCTACACTTTGTTTTACATAAGTTTGATGATCTTTAAATACTTCAGTCTGGGTATCAATAAACATAGTTTAAAGATACTTAAAATTTAAACTAGCATGATACTTTATACATAAATTTAATGAAAAAAGAACTCAGAATATATGCAGTATCTGTCAAAACTAGTTGCCTTCTGAAGAATTGCCTCTACTAAAGACAATGCTTCCACACCTTCTTTGCAGAGAAGGGATGGAAGAAGTGATCATATAACTCAACACTTTCAAATATACAGTAACTGGACTTTTTGGAGCTATCTTCAGTAAAAATTCTTACAAGGGCTTCACTCAGCTCACACTTACTTTTCTGTCCTACCCCCTTCAGTCTTTCCACGTGTAATGATTGGAGCTGCCATGCCCATTTCCATTCCTGGGGAATCAGAGCTATGTGCTCAGCATGATGAAGAGAAAACTAAGAAGACTAGTGATCTTTGGAGCTGTCATTTCTATTCTATTATCTTTAATGTGGCAGAAGAGCAAACTCATTATTTTTCTAATGCAACTTTTATCATGATTCCAAAGTCATAAAATAATCAACTAAATTCCAGCAGGAAGGAGAGAAGAGATTTGAAAGGCCTTGAGGGGAAACTTATTAGCATTACCTCATAATTTATAATAGAGTATCCATCTCTATTGTCTGAAACCCTAAAGAATAAAAGTGATATTCAAAGCATTAGATGTTAAATGTCCACAAACCAAAGAGAAAAAATGTCTGAAGAGGTAGAAATATATTGCATATCTTTTACAATAAAACTAGAGAAAAACAAAGGACAAGCATAGACAACTGAAAGTCTATCTAAACAAATTATTATGTTTAAATGTGAATTGAATATTGCCCAAAAGATCTCAGTGAATGATTTATAGTATCTGTTCTTTCCACACTAAAAGGGAGATTGAAACAAACTGATTTAGGGAATAAAGTAGGAGACATATTCCTTCTTATATCATGTTTTATTATCATATTTGATTGTATCCAACATTTTATTTTGAAAGGTTGCAAAGTTATAAAAAATTGAAATGGTGTGGTGAACACCCATGAACCCTTCATTTGAATTCATTAATTGCTAACATATTACACTATCTACAAATACATACATTTAAATGTATAGATATAACTTCTTTAAAATGTTTCATAATGTATACAAATTATTGTTTCAATTATAATTGTCATATATCTATGCATATATATTATTTCAAGAGAATTGAAATATAAACTTTTTCTCAATTCACCATTTAAATATTTGAAAGTTGGTTGCAGACATCTTGATACTTAATCCTTAAGCACTTTAAAACATATCTAATAAGATTAGGACTTTTTCCAAAAAAATCACAATTTAATTCTCATAGCCAAAAAGAAAGTTAACCTTGATTTAATAATATTACATGTTATATGTAGTCATAAGTGCAATATTACATGTTACACAATATTACATGTCTAAATATTATAAAATATATTAAAATTAATATATTTATACATTTGTATTAATTTCCCTTAATTACATAAATTATAATTCATCTAACCAAAGAACAATTATGTCATAAGGAAAACTGAAGAATAGTTCTATATAAACCAGTATTCAGTGATTTACAAAATATATTTAAGTAAAAGTCAAGTTGCAAATAATGTGTATGATAGGTATCTTTTCATATAAAAAGAAAGGAAAATAAGAAAAATATATATACAAAAACACACATACACATAAACAAACACATTTTGAACTTTTAATAATATTTGTAATAAGATACCCAGACACATTAAATCAAAGCCCAAAAGTGGTTATCTTGTGTAGGAATAAATTGGGAAGGAAGGGAAAGGCAGTGAAAATTCTGAATATAAATATTATATATTTATACAGTTTAGGTGTTATCCTTATTTTAAAAAGAATTATAGTTGCAAAGATAAAAAAGCAAATGCTAAAATTGAATGAAAACAGGAAAAGCAACTTAACTGTACAAGAAATTCTTACTGGAGTCATAAAGAACATATTAATTCCAGGAACATGAACATGGTATACTGAGGATATAAACTTAGTGAAATATTATGAATATAAAAAGTATTGCAAAATAATATGGAACTTTTTTGTTATTGATAGTAGCAATGGTGTACTAATTAACATTTAGTGACTATCTTAGGCTATATTAGCTTATTAAACATGATGTTAAATAAATAGGTAAATAAAACAAAATATGGTGATATCAATTGGAACCACTCTTTTCACTATCATATATAGGAATTGTAAAAATGGACTGGGGAATGTAAGGAGGTCTACTTTGAGATATTTTATTGGTGTTTAATTGGAATTGGAAGAATTGTTATGAACTCCTGATATCTTAAAATATATAGCTAAGCATGTGATTTTAATTAAATATAATTAATTTATGATTATTTACAAAGCCATAGGTAATCAATGCATTGCTGGAAAATCAAATTAGGAGTTACATGTTAAATATGTTAGAAATTCCACTCATTTGGATCTAAAGGTTTGTACCAATTACATTTTTCATGTGCAAAGTAATTCGACAGTGACATGAAAATGTAATAATATATTAAAAATAGTGTTATGGTTTACCTGTCAAGCATAAAAATGCAAATTTATAGTAAGTTTGTTGGATAATCATATCTTATGCGGATGATTTTTCAGGCTACATAAATGCTATAAATATATTGTTTACTTTTGTCTGGAATTACAATTGCTGGAAAAACTTTTGTTGTATCTTACTCAAGAACATAGAAAGAAACAAAATCACTCATTTGCAGTTTAAATTTCCTTTGCAGCATATTAAATTGATTAGTTACAAAATAAATTAGTACCCATTATTAGGTTGGTTTTAATTCATTTTTATCTAAAAGAGAAGCATGTTTTCCCTACAGTACTAATTGGTTTTTTCCCTAAGGGGAAAGGGAGCATAATACAAATAATAGAATAAATTCTGATGTAAATTCTCTTTATAAGTGAGGTGTTTGTTTTACTTTACTAATGCATTTTTCTTGGCTGGATCATTTTACTTTCATCTTGTTGATACCTCCTGTTAATGAAATCTCTGAAACTGAGAAAACAAACATTTCTTTGCTAAATTCTGATCAACTAAGCTAAAAGAAGCAAGAACATATTTGTAAAGATATTAATAAGGTGTGGAAAATTTACATGTTTAAGGAAGTAGTTAAAGCCAAATATTAATTAAGTAAAGTATGTATTTTTTAAATATTATTAGAATGGGTGACTAAATAAATACACAAAAATTGTTTGAGACTAAAAAATGTGCATACCCACACAGGCATCCAAAACATTTGTATGTAAATTTATGATACATATGTCACATTTCTGAGATATGCACTTTGAATTATATTTATTAGATAATTGCATCTATGAGACCTAATAATCAACAAAGAGGTCAAAAAGCAGGTGAAAGAGTACCTCTAAAAGGGCTTTTTTTTATTCCTCTAGTTTTTCAGCTATCTGACTATTAAAAAGGAAAGTGGAAGAATTCTTCCTTAGCAATATATTTTAAAAGGCAATTCAACATCCTAATATTCTAAGAAAATTTAAATGTGATATTTTCTTGATATTGATATATTAAATAAATTGTGTTTTTTTCTTTTTTTAAAAGATTTATTTATTTTATTACGTATCTCCCCTTCCCCCCCCCAACTGCGGTGATGCACCGAGACTGGTCACTGCACAGGCGTGGCTTTCCCTGCTTGTGGGTGGCTTCTGCTTCCATTCACGGCCAGCTTTCAGTTCGTGGGTGGCTGGCTGCACTCCATTCACAGGCTACCTGCCCTGCCCGTGGCAGTTTTTTGCCCTGCCCATGGCAGCTCTGGCCTGCCCATGGTGGCTTGCCATTCTCAAGGCAGTCTGCCCACTAGGAGAGGTCCCCGGGAACTGAACCCAGGGCCTCCCATGTGTTATGCCGGTGCCCTATCCACTGGGCTATCGAGCCGGCCCCTAAATTGTGTTTTGAATTATTTTAAGATCTAAGATCTATCAATGGTAATTTTGCTTAATGAAATCATATTCTTTTCCTATGTTTATAGTGGATATTTGAATTACCTGTTTGCTACAGAGAAAAGCTTTATTTGTGGTACATTTGCCTTCAACTGTATGTAAAAGTGTAAGTCACACAAATAATATAAGCATGCTTAATTCCTAGTTAATTTCCAATATAAGGCTAATCCTAGCAGGATGCCACTTGCTCTGGATCCTCATTCATATTCAGTTGTTTATGACGTTGGAAAAAAACTGACTTCAACATGCATGATTCATGTGCTCATATGCTTATATTTACACCAGATAATATCACAAAGTACGTAGAGAGGTTGAACTACATAAAGGCTTTTCTGTTTCTAAAGTGTATAAGCTTTCAATCATTAGGGTTAATAAGGAATATTATAGAACCTTTATTCAGGAATATATCATTAATGAAAATATCACTCCTCTTTTTCTAATTCCATAGGCAAATACTTGGGGTTTCATTATGTTTGATTCAAAAGGTGTTTGTTAATATAAATTCTATCCCTACAAATTCTCCACTTTTATATGCTAAGAACAGAAGTGTGACTTTAGAAATTTAAATATTCAAGGGGTAATTTTAGGGAAAATATACAGAAAACTTTTGATGCTACACATAGATCAGGTAGCCTGCTATAGAATCCACCAGGGTATTTTTTATCAGATTATTGACTTATTTCTCATAATCCTTATTTATTAAAAAAAGTCAAATTAATAACTGAGGGTATAAAGGAAAATAAGTACTTAATATAAAATTTAATATTTATTGTCCTAAATATTAATGTTTCTTTTAACAAAATATGCCCTTAATTTCTTATGGTCGCTATTTTCTTTTCAAAGTATTAAAATAAAAATAATGCTTTGTAGAATCTTGAACATTTGAGAACTTGAGAATTAACACTGCAGGTGTTTTCTTGATTCAATATTTATTCACTCATTTAACAAACTTTTGTTCATTAAATAACATTATTTAAGCATTTTGTGCTTAGTATAAAACACATGTTCTTTCAAATATTTCTTTATTTAGAGAGCATCATGGAAAAGAATTTATTTTTTCTCAATTGGGATTCATAGCTGGTGCTATATAAGGAAAAGAAAGGATAGAAATAGTGATTTTAAGGAAATAATAATAACATTTTCCAATTAATCTCAGCAATTCTTAATTACATGTTTCTGGAAGAAAAAACTTGGCAGAACACAATTATTCCATTTGTTTAAAGAAACAATTATGTATACTTTACATTATTTATGCTACATGTTTTATCTAAGCCAATAAATCATTAAGAATTTCCATCATGTAAAAGAAAGGATGGATCCATAGAAACTGACATTGCATTTGATTTTCTAAAAAAAACCTTTTGTTTGCATTTTTTATAATGTATGTATGATATTTCTAAAACAGAAACAATTACTTTTTAAAGTTACTAAATACCTACATATGTATCAATTTGCATACCTTCAACTATATTAAATTAGTTTGGTAAATAATAAATATTGTGATATTTGGGCAATTATGGAACATTGGAATGTAATTTAAAATTAAACAAGGATAGATAAGATCAATATGTGCTAGCATATATAAATTTGAAACTTCATATGGTCAAATATTTAAATTTAAGGAGAAAGAGAATTGAAAATATATGCAAATGTACATGATATTTGTTGGGATCAAATTCAGGTTTTATTTCAATTATATAGGCTAAAATTAATTTATATTACATTACACTATTAAGAAGATAACATGTTACTACTCATGTATAAATGATTATGATTTTGAAGTTACAGAGCATTCTCATATTTACTCCTTTATATTTGAGACACATTGTCAGACTTGGTAACACACAATTCATTCTTTCACTGAAGAATTATCTATCTTTAATTAAGTGCCTGCCTTTTGCTAAGAGTGTTTAAAACTCACATATCATTGAGTAATATGCAGTTTCTACCTTCAAGGTATTTAGCTTTGAGATATGCATGAAAATGTAAAACTTGAGGAAAAGTTACCTGTCTAAGCAGGTGTGGGGGATGGACCATCAGCTTTCACTGAAACAGAAATACCAAAGGCTCCTGAAGGAGCATTTTAAACAACGGTTTCACTATGAAGGTGACTCTTTAAATGTTACATGCTGTTAAGGATCTGAGTGTGAATATATCAAGAAAATCATAAAAGTATGGGTTTTTCTAATAATTGAAATAAAATAGCAGTAAAACAATTCATCTGCATCACTGGGACTATTTCCCAGGTGCTTCTCATCACTAGGTTCCTAAGGTGGTGGTGGTTGTTGTTGTTGTTGTTGTTGTTGTTGTTATTATTATTATTATTATCTTAACCTTTGTTGGTTTAACTTTTTCCAGAAAGACCCTTGTGGAGAGAGGAGATGGGCGTCAACAACCGTAAATGAGTTTATCCTCATAGGGCTCTCTGATCTCCCCGAGGTACGCTATCCTCTCTTTGTGCTTTTTGCTCTCATCTATCAGGTCACCTTGGTGGGAAATGGTGCCATTCTCCTTGCCATCGGGACTGAGAAAAAGCTGCGCACACCCATGTATTATTTCTTGGCAAATTTGTCCCTCTTAGACATATTCTGTCCATCAGCTACTGTTCCGAAGATGCTGGAGAACCTTTTGACTGAGACGCAAAGCATTTCTTTTGTTGGGTGTGTTTTGCAACTTTATTTTTTGGTGGCCCTGGCAGGGTCCGAGGTCTTCCTTCTCGCTGTCATGGCGTATGACCGGTATGTGGCCATCTGTTTTCCACTTCGTTACACCCTCATCATGACTAAGGCACGCTGTGTCCAGCTGACAGCTGGAACCTGGGCAGCAGGATTTCTTAATTCCCTTCTGCATACGGTATTCACGTTCCGCCTGTCTTTCTGTAAATCCAATCGTGTTAACCAGTATTATTGTGATATCCCGCCAGTGGTGGCGCTTTCCTGCTCTTCCACATATGTAGCAGAGATGGTTGTTTTAGTGGCAGGAGGAGTTTTGGGGATCAGTGCCTTTCTGATCACCTTTATCTCTTATATCTACATCATATCTGCCATCCTAAAGATCCAGTCAGCTGAAGGGAAGCGCAAAGCCTTCTCCACATGCGCTTCCCACCTCCTTGTGGTCTGTTTGTTTTACGGCACAACCACATTTACCTATGTCCGCCCTTCCTCCAGTCAACACTCCCCAGCCAGAGACAGGCTCATCTCAATGTTGTATGGAGTTATCACACCAATGCTAAACCCCATCATCTACAGCTTGAGAAACACAGATGTTAAGGGAGCACTCAGAAAGATTTTATGCCATAAAACATGTTTACAGCTCAAATAATATTTACAAAATTACATAATTAGCACTACACTTAGATTGAATTCATAGGAATAATTGAAGAATTCATAAAAAGAAAAAAGTCTATTAAGATACATATCTATATAGGGTACACAACTTTATGCATTTATTCCAATTTATAAGCACATACACACATATACATATACATGATACTAGAGTTAAGTCTTTGTATATATTTGAATCTATCACTCTTTATTGGGAACACAAAAAAATATGATCCAAAAATAGGTATTTTGTTTGTAAAACAGAGAAATATTAATAATTTCACTGGTATATGTACTATAAACTAGACCTGTTTTAAATAAACTTGGATTTTTACTTATAGTCATTTTACTTATATCCATTTCTATATGCAGATCCATGTCCATAGCCTTACACACAGACATGCCTTTATCTAAACCTATATCCATCTAAATCTACATTTTTCATCTATATCATCTGTATACCTTTATTATACATCTTTATATCTGCTTTTACTTTTATTTCTCTATTTGTAGATATCATTCTTACTTTCTTTACCTTAATTGTTTATGTATGTATGTATGTATGTATGTATGTATCCCCATATGCCTCATTTATCCCTATCTAACTTTATCATTGCACTCTTCTTCTTCAACTTTCATTTCCATTACTCTGTATCTCCACTCCTCTGCTTTTCTGTGACCACATTCCTCCAAGTAAAGCACTTATATTTTTGTGCCTCTGATCTTAGATATCTAATTCATTTCAATATATTACTATCATCTTAATCTCAAAATATTCAAGACCAAAAGTATCATCTTATAACTCATTTATACAAATCTTATCAGTTACCTTGTGATTTTGGTATTTGGATCAATTTTTTCATAGCTACTCAGATTAAAATTGCTGAAATTAGGCTCTACTTTTACTTGAAATTCAGCACTTGTACTCAGTGTGAGCAGAGAGCTGTCATTTTCTGACTGTGGATTACTTGCTCTTCTCACTTGATTTTCTTATACTGTAACTTCTAGAAATGCACAGTGTTTCTCTCTGGACCACTGCTTAAGTAATAAACTATTTTATGCCAGCATTAATGAATAATTTTCTCCATAATATTCACCTACTCTGTGAATTCCTATTACTTCCTAAAAAATCATCCCCAATTTGGTGATCACATGTATTTTTGTTCTGTTCTAATAGGCAATATCCACCTACTCTCTGCATTTCCTGATTCTATTCACATTCTAGCAGTCAATATCTTCATTCTTTTTTTTAAGTAAATGTTGTTCTTTCTTTATGAATATATATAGTATTCACATCACTGTGAAGTGTTCTTACATTATTCAAAGGCATACTGTTTTTTCCTTCTCTGGACTGTCACTGGCTTGTTAGTCATTTCCAAAGCTTTAGCACATAACAGCCTTTTCATATCCAGCTTTGCCTCAAAAGCTAGAGGAAGAAAACTCTTTCAGATACCATCCTTTTAAATCAAGTACATTTTCCAAAACATAGCAATGTCTCAATAGATATATTTTAGAATTTTCCCAAGTTGTTCTAAGTAATTTTTATCAAATATCTGCTACTTAAATTTAGAATGAATGGGAAAACACATATAGCCTAGAAAAATAAAATGAAGTAAAAATTGCACATATTTGATATTTTTGTTTCATGCCTACATTTTATTTACTATAGCACAGTTTTTATGTGATAACAGAGAATTAAGTACAATTCTCATTGTATACAAAGCAGGGCAATTGTTAAATGAAATCTGTAAAGTTCAGTAACAATGTAAAATTCATATAGTTGTTTAATTTAGATAACTGAAACAAATATTTCAGTAAATTTTCATCAATAATTTGGGCAAACTGAATGTAATATTGGTGTTATATCTGCATTATACAAACCACTGTGAAACCTAAAGTTTGTCTGCCAGAAATAGTGTGTTTTTTACTAAGTGTCAACTGAATTAGGCTTGATTTGGCCATAACTGAAAAAGTTTATGTGAACTTTTTTTTTTAAAAAAAAAGCATAAGTTTTAGCATTGGCCATGCTTATTACACCACAGATTTTTGGAAGAAAACTAATTTTTGAAGAATAATAAATTTAATAAAATCATTGTAATTCTTGTTTATTCTGTTTAAGTAAGGAAAATTGTCCTTGAAGTTCAGATGAAAGAGTTGGATTTCTCTCTGGTTCCATGCTGAGGTGCTTGGGGAGAACTGTGCTGAATTTGAGATCTTAAAATCATCATATTTTTAAACTGAATGAAATTTGTGGATGATATGCTTTCCTTGGTTTTGTGTAGATGGGAAAATCTAGAGATGGCAATACTTTGATGATGGCATTATTCTTTTCTTAGCACTACCATGATTGGCAATCTTTGAAAATTATAGCAGATAAATAAATCTTTAACTTTTTCTTCCTTAAAGATAGAAGTTGGTCAAATTACTTCAGTTATGTTCTGAGTAACTTCTCTTGGGATGTAGCTGAGACTTTAGTAGCAATATGAATGAAAATTCCAGCATAAAATAAGTCCTCATTTAAAATCTAAGACACACTAGAGTGATGGATGAATTTGTTAGGTTTGGATAACTGGTTCTTACATAAATAGATTGGCAACTTATATTGATTATTTTAAAAACATACTGACAACTATCATGGATCTGACAGAGATGACTGTGAGCCCTGAAGAAATTTCCCTTTGTCAGAAGGAAATAAAAGGACTATCCTTTTGTCAGAGGAAAATTTTCTGGCAGGGAGATAGGGAGGAATCAAATACAAAATGATATAATTAGTTCAAAATTAAAAGAGACCATAAATGCAGTGTTGGTTGTGGGTGTTAGAACTCTTCCTCCTGGATTCCAAAGTAGATGTGTACTTTAACTAAGACATCCCATGGTCAGAGTATAGATAATAGTATCCAGTGCAGTCATTTACCCATTTTCTCATGTCTGTATGCCTCAGGGATTACTCTAGATTAGTGGTGCAACATAGTTTAAACAGAATTTTAGAAAGCGACAGATGCTGTTTCACTCTTATTGTAGTAACAGTTTGTCTCATACCCAAAAACACATATTGAACTGGCCATAAAGACATGCTTACATATTTCAGACTTCCATATACCAACATCCAACTGGGTGCTATAAGGCAAAAGGTCAGCTCTCCTTTTTAATAATAAAACCTAAATATTATTATGTATTCCATCTTCCTGATTATAGATTTTACAGGGAAGGATAAATTAAATCAAAATCTTTTTCCCTCATTTAACCAGATGCAGCATTTTATGATATACATTTTGATTTAATTCACTAAGGTTGGAAGCAGACAAAAACAAATCTTTGAAATTTAGGATTTTCTTCCAAATTTACTCTAAGTATCTTAATTCTTGAACTACATTGTGAGCTCTGAGATGGCATTCACTGCAACATTCTTGAAGCTTTCCAATCAATCTGACATCTCTTGTTAAGGCAGGAAACTTAAAAACTGTCTTAATCTGGGCTAACCCAGGCAACAACAATTTTAATCATTGTTACTATATAAAAAAATAAAATTACACTCCCAAGCATTCACACTGTTGGGCTTCTCTTAGAGGAAAGAGAAGTCTTGACCAATTGTTTCCATGCACAATGACCCCAGTATGGCATACTGGATATCCTTCATAGTACAACTCAAGAAGACAAGAAACCCTGACCATCCTGACTAGTTTATCATTATTTGCCTACATGGTATATTTAATGCTGATTACAGACCAAGTATTGCAACCATAATCCCAAGGAATTATTAGTTTTAGCACACACAGTTCATGCAAGATGCCAGGTTGTGTAAATAATCACCCCAAAAGAAAGTATACAAATGAGGGAAACATTAAGTAGGAAATAAAACTCCACATCAAATAAATGGCTGTCTTTATAGGCTTAACTGACAAAATTCAAAGTCTTCAATTTCCTGATTTAAGAAGTCTCTTTTCAAAGTCGAGAAGAGCTTTCAGGTTTTACTTTTCTGTGGCCCATGAACTCTAATCCTTCAATAGGAATCTCCCTCTGTTTTATTGCTTTCTGAACACACTGCTGATAGTGCTTGAAGAGGTCAGTGCATGGGTCATGGAGTCATCACTCTTGAGGAACTTCTCAGCAAACCAGCAATTAAATCATTGGTCTTACATGTCATGTCAGTGCATGCCTCCCCAATGATGTTCATGGCAGTGGCAGTGGCTGATTATTTTTAAGAAGTTATAGATTATATAAATGTTACATAAAATTATAGGGGATTCCCATATGCCCCACCTCTTCCCCTCCCACATTTTCCCACACCAACAACATCTTTTATTAGTGTCATACATTTGTTACAATAGATGAACACATATTGAAGCATTGCTACTAACTGTGGACTATAGTTTACATTATAGTTTACACTCTGCCCTTCCCAATTATATAGGTGACAAAATGTATACTGGCCTGTAGCCATCATTGCAATGTCAAGCAGGACAATTCCAATGTCCCAAAAATGCCTCCATATTGTACCTATTCTTCCCTTTCTCTCCCCTCAGAGCCTCTGGTGGCCACTGCCTTTATATCAATGATAAAATTTCTTCCTTTGCTAGAATAGTAATAAGTCTATATTTGAATAATAAATCTACTTTAGACCATTGTTCATTTCCCAATATTGAGGATTTTTAGATGGTCATGCTCACTCATTTCTAATTGAATGGGGCCTTAGATCTCATGGGACAGATAGATGGAACTAAACTGCTAACAAATGCAGACACTCTGTTGCTTGGGCTGGGCATTGTCCATCATCAACTCCTTGTTAGTTGTCCTGGGTGAGACCAATGAAGTGAAAGGTAGGTGTTGGACCTCTGCTGAAATTCAAGTCTCAACCAGCACATGAACAGACCAAAGATTTAAGTCTCTGGTACATATATTTAACAAGTATACTGTGAATTATAGTTTCAAATAAAAGGGGAAGAAGACCTATGTGTTTGTCAATGATAAATGAGTCCAACTCTGTTACACTGGGGAGCATAAATTCCAAAGTAAGGCCTACTGACAGGGGGCAGAATTCATGAGATTGTCTGCCCTGCTTTTAGTGTCTAAATATCTCTATAGCCCTCAGGAGCCCTGCTATTTGAGGCACTGTTTACTGTGGCAGTTATTGAGATCCTGCTGAGACATGCATAATCATAACCTCTGAAATGGGCTCCTGACTCACTTAGATAGCTCTCAGCCATAAAAACTCATTTGTATTTAATACTTCCCCTTTTGGTCAAGGTTTTCTCCAGCTCCTTTTAAAAGCACATGCAGATTTATACATGGGGATATTTGTTTTATTCTTCTCCACAAATGCTGGTGCCAAACAATGAACCAACTGGAGGCTGTTCATGATACAGACAACTACAAGAACTGATAATATATGTCAATAAATCTGTGGTGATTTTACTAGTGGTATATTGTTAGAGGAGACTGAATTATTCACTCACCAAATTGAAAATAGGTCTTCTAATTGGGCAAAATTCACAGATATCTCAGGGGAAATATATTCAGACTAATTGTGATGGTTTTTCTATATTCATTAGAAATCAGTATACAAATTGAGCAATAATTGAAAAAAATCTTAAAACAAGGGGTACAAGATGCAGAAACCTCAGGCAAGTAGGCTGTATTGTACATATCTTATTACATATGACATATTTATGTAACATACTCAGTAAGCTGGATTTTGCTTAGTCTTGAAATTCTTTGAGTCAAATCTGCAGTTCTGTTTGCTATCAATAACAAATCTTTGGTCCAGATCATGC
>PVKH010003792.1:0-24346 GCA_004027955.1 Chaetophractus vellerosus
AGTATTTGTGGCTCCTTGAGCTCAATATCAGAATTGGCTGGGAGACACAGAGCTCTTGAGCATACAAGGGGGCATATGGTCAGGACAGGACTTTACAAAAAGAGCAGATTGATAAGTTCAAACAATTTGATCCACCCCATCATCTACAAACACAAAGACGACATATCTGTATCCCAGTAGATGCCAGCATGAGTCAGTTGAAAAAAGTACCATTTGGACTGAGAGACCAGCTAGAACCAATACAAAGATGGATGAATAAATGCCTCTGCCCACTGATAGTAGCAGCCCGCTTTAGTCTCCTGAGCATCAGCCCTAGGGTGATAGGGAAGAAAGAAAGAAAAATCCCAAAGATGACTGCGTTTTATTCCTGAGGTAACCCTATATTTGACTAATAGGGACCTTAAGATGGGCATTTGGTGCAACATAGTTACTTCTGTGAAGTTGCCACTGTGCTATGTGGAATTACACAGATGAGCTACCTTCCTTAGGAGCAGCTGGGCAGGACCAGATGTGGCCTGCAGGAGCATTTCCTGTATTTTCTATGTATACTGTGATGTGCAAAAGGTTGGGGGAACACGGGCTTACTGCCCTTGTACCTTGGTTCTGCAATGTTACTTGGCAAGCTTAGAGTTTACAGTACCCAGAGGTTACCACAGTCCTGGAGTAATGGGTGCTCAGTTACTCTCTGTTACATGAATGAACACAGGAATGAGCAACCATTATACATGAATGAGAGATCTGATAGGGAGAGTACTCTTTGGGGGTAACAGCTAGTTGTATATATAGGTAGCAGACTAATATTGTCAAAAAGTTTGAGGAAATTAATTTATGTCCCACCCAGGGTTATCATTTGGACAATCCAGTTTTCAGAGTTATAGACTACTTAGTATTTTTCAAATGTTGTACCCCATTAGCAGATACAGACAAGGTCCCTTCCTTATCCCATGCAATAGTAATGTGAAGTGGTAGCTGGAGATTTGAGAGTCATATGGCTGCTTGTATATCTGGATCTGATATTTTATTTATTGTTAGCATTTTGGTGCCCAAAGCTCTCTTCTTTCGTGTATCATGGTAAATTCACTGTGACAGAGTAAAGGAATTTTATGGAGCAATCACCAATATAAGGGGAGTATCCTGAAATGATCCAGGCTAGATTTTGAGTAAATATGATTAAGGGCATATGATTAAAACTATGACCTGACTTTTAAAGTTAGAAATGAGAAAAATGAAAGCTCTTATTTTTGGCAATTTATTTTCTCCTAATGTCCATTCAGCCTGCCATGCACTGCTTTTACCGAATACTTTTCATGTGCAGAGGACTATTATAGACACATGGAATAAGGTGAAGAACTAGAAATGGTCCTTACCTTTAATGAGCTCACAGATTTGTAGGGAAAAGGAGACCTGTAAATAGATAAATTATAGTGCAGCGAGCAAATGAGATACAAACCATGACAAATAACTAGGAATATCAAGTAGGAAAGGAAGCTGTTAATTAACTTTGCAGAAAATTTTGGACAAATTAGGGTTTTCAACTATTTCCACTTGCCCAAAGGCTAGCATTATTTTACTATACTTTTCCTGGTAAGGCAGAAGGTCCTGGTGGAAAAGGAGGTTAAAAATCTTTGAAATCTAAAGTATTCAGAACTGTTTTTTTTCTCACTTCCCTCATTACCCATATAGTTCTAAACAATTCGTTCAATTAGTCCTTGTGAGAGAAGGCATGTTAGTTATTTGCATAAACAGTCAGTCCTTCTAGCAATATATAAAATGCCACGCTCAGATTTTATAATCTCTCTGTTATCTTCAGCAATATTGTAATTAAATCCAATTAAGTAGATTTATGGTTTGGAACATTAATAGTCATGAATAAATACATGTCCCCTGAAGCTATTTGCTCAATGTGTGTTTTATGTCTTTTAACTTGCTTCAATTATACATATTCAGTTTAATCCATTTACTTCTTGGCATATTTATTTATTTATTTGGGGAAAGGTTAAACTTGGAACTGCATTCTCCTTACATAGAGGATTTGATTACAATTGCCCCCTGGTGACCTTATTCTGCCACTTATTCTGAATGGGGGGTTTAATGTAGGTAGTTTATTACAAGAAATAGCAATACGTTTTCTAGGCAAAGAGAAAAGGTTTGAAAAATTGATGTGGGAAAATATGTATAAAGAAAAGCAAATAGTTAAATTAGAGTGAGATTTAGACATGCACAGGCAGTGAAACATAATCAAAAGAAATACAAAAGGCCAAGAAACATACAAATAAAAACTCAACTATTTACCCTCACTAGTAATCAAAGAAAAGCAGATTCAAGCAATAATCAGATGCCATGTTTGACTCTCAAGTTAACAGGAAACAATTTAAATATCCAGTATTTGGCAATGATGAAGTGAAACAATATACTTGTTAGCAGTAAAATTGGTACAACTTTTCTGGAAAGCAATTTGATATTTATAAGGGGACATAAAGAATTTATACCCTTTGATTTAATAATTCCCTTTTAGAAGCCTAGCTTAAGTAATGTGTCATAAATTAAGAAAAGACTTACATGTAAAGATGGCCATGATAGTGTTACTTTTAAACCATCTAAGTGTCCAGCAGTAAGATAAGCAATTATATGAATGACAGTAAATCATGTTGGAATGTTATGGCACCATAAAGTCATTTTTTCATTCTATCAGTAGTTTTTGAAAGCTTATGTGGCTGACAGTGTTTAAGGCAGTAGAAGCCAAGTTTTCAAAGACTGATTTAGGAGAGACAGTGTTTAGGAGCACAGATTCTGGAGTTTTCCTGAGCCTTGATCGAACTCTGGTAGCTGCTGACATGTGACCTTTGGTAAATCACTTATTTCATCTGTAACTTCTCTGCATCTAGTAAAATGGGAATAATAAGTGAACCTACTCCATGAGGTGGTTGTGAAGCTTAAATGTTAGTATATGTGAAGTGCTTAGAACAGCTCCTAACATGCAGCAACTACTACCTAAGTG
This sequence comes from Chaetophractus vellerosus, assembly GCA_004027955.1. Lineage (NCBI taxonomy): Eukaryota > Metazoa > Chordata > Mammalia > Cingulata > Chlamyphoridae > Chaetophractus > Chaetophractus vellerosus. The sequence continues at coordinate 2,999 of PVKH010003792.1, forward strand.
GTGTTGGCTGTTATTATTTTTCATCATAATTGTTATTGTTATGGCAGGTAAAAAACATGGTCTACAAACTATATGTCAGCGTTAGCTGAATGTTTTGAAATACCCTGTGGTAGGTTGAATTAGGTATCCTGTGGAAAGGTGGGGGACAAACATGTTCTTAATGCCATTCCTGTAGGTATGAAACCATGGTAAATAGGGTGCCCCCCCCCTTTTTTTTGAGGTACATGGGCTCGGGATTGAACCTGGGAACTGTAATATGGGAAGCTGGCACTCAACCAGTGAGCCACATTAGTTCCTCTTAGATGGTTTTTTTGTTTGTTTGCTTGTTGTTTTTGCTTGTTTGTTTTTAGGAGGCACTGGGAACTGAACCTGGGACTTCCCATGTGGGAAGCAGGCACTCAACCGCTTAAGCCATACCCACTCCCTAAATAGGGCTATTTAAAGAGCTTATTATTAGTTGAAGTGTGGCCAACTGAATCATATGGGTCTTAATCCTATTACTGGGGCCTTATAGAAAGAAAGTGTCCAAGAGGAGTAGAAGGTGGAAGTCAACAGAACCCAGAAGAGAAAGGAGAGGATGTCACCAAGAGACAGGAAAGCCAAGGAACCCAAGCATGTCTGGCCAGCCAGGACACTACTGAGCCCAGGAGGCTCTGAAACTGTGAGCTAATAAATTCCTGTTGTTTAGGAATTTATCCAAAACCAGTTTATTGTATTTTGTGATCATAGTCTAGCAAAACGAAGACACCTCCAAAGCCAAAACATCAAATATAATATTTGAATGAGAAAAAAATATTAGACAAAAATAATTACTGGGTATAGTATTGATAATTATATATATATCAATTACATTAAAATTTTTAACCAAAAATTCAGGAATGCATGAAATATGAACTTATCTGTTTTTAAAACAACTGAATTTAATCATATCTGGAGTTCCAATTCCACTCTTGGCAAATATAACCTTGGTCAATTGAGTGATTGTTTAGTTTGTTCAGGTTTGTCATAGGTAATTCAGATATTCTCAGTTGCCTTGGTTTTTCCTCCTTTCCTTTCTTCCTTGGAAATGCTTTAAGTTTTAGGGTGAGGTTATGAAGCATTGATTCATCCAGGGAGAGTGTCTCATCCTGGCTCTTCATCCTTTTTAGCATTACGTGCTGCGTCCTTTCTCCTACCAGCTTCCTGTTAAGCGGCATTTGTTCTAGATCGGCTAAGATCTTCATGTCCCTATCTCCATGGGTCATTTTACATCACCTGTTTCTTCCTTATCCCAGGAACTTTTCAGACATTCTCTCTTTCTTTTTTTCCCCTCTCTGTTTTCCTCTTTCTCTTTGTGTCTATCTCTGTCTCTGTTTTTCTCTGACTTGCTCTTGCTTTCTTGTTCTCTTTCACATTTCTGGTGCCCTCCTGGGATCAAGGGGAATTCTGAATGCTCCACCATGTTACTTCAGGGCTGCAGCGAGCACATGGGAGGTATCTCAGGCCTCTAAAACAGCCACACCCTGATGGTGGCTGGTGGAGGCTTTCAGTGGGCCGTTAGCCTCTCTGATGTTTCACACAGTGATTTCTGTATATCTCCTCGGCTATCTCAACCCCCAATAAATCTGGGGTTCTGCAGATCCAATCACTGGGACTCGGGGCATATTTTCAGGGACAGAGACAAATAAATGGTTCTTTTTAAGTATCTCTGAGATCTTAACGATTTCCATTTATGTATTCAATAACATCCAGTGCCCTGCTTGTTGATGGGCTGTCTAATGAAACACACTCATTTTTCAATTCCTCCTATGGACGTGATTCCTTTTCCCAACAATTCATTTGATACGTCTACTAAGATAAATAGCCAGTTCAGTGACTTCCTCGGAGATGCTTCAAATAATGTTTTCCACAACACCCTGGAGCAGAGATGCATTCAACTCTGGGAAATAAAAGAACACAAGGATATTACTTCCTAAAAGACATTTTAAAAATTCTACAGAAAAGCAGCATTTCTTTTAACCCAAGTTGTCTGTGGAGATTCACTCCTATGGCAAAAAAATAGTGGGATGGACGAAGGCACACGGAAGGCTGCATATTCAATGCCAGTTAAATTGTCAAAAACTTGACTTTTTTAAGGGAGAGGAAACTTATAAGGAGAAAAGTGTTTCTTTATGTGAGGCACATAAGGTTTATGACTTTTTAAATCTTTACTTTTCGTTGAAGATTGTCTTAATTTTGCTTGTATTTGTATTTCGTTGGGTAGCTTGACAGTGTTTGCAGCTCCATATTATTTAATTAAGAATTTAGTTAGGTCCTTCTCTCATAGGGCCAGATAAAGAAAATGCCTTTGGTGCAGGAATGGTTCCAAAGCACACTATTTGGAAGAAAGGAATATGTTTCCTCAGGAAAAAGCAATTTCTTAATTTAAAGTAAGTTTTTAAGTTAGCACATCTTTCTAGAGAAGTATTGTGTTGTTTTATTTCAGCTGAGCTTGGTAAGGGTAACTCGAACTTGAATTTCTTCATTTTAATGAGGATATTTGAATGAAAGTTATATCCTTTTTGATGTTATATTTTTAGACTATGCTTATAGTAATCACAGTTTTAGTAAATATAGAAACAATTGATGTGACGATATACAACTGTTAGTTTTTCTAGAATTTATAAACAAACGTGTTTAAGTTACAGCTGTTAATTCAAGGCCCCTCATGAGTACATTACATTTGGATTATTGTAATGTTATTGCATTGTCCATAAAGCCTCAAACCATAGACAAATGTACATAATGCCATCAAAGACATCTACAAGCTGAAGATTTTATAGACACCTTGTATAATTGCTGAGGGGCTGCTTGTATTTATGTTTTTTCCATTTAGTTACCTTGACTAGACTTATGATTATGGGAAAATCTTTACTAATTTAGTATATATTTTTACATAGTAATGTTTTTCCAAGTCTTTTTTTCATGAATGTAGACTAATATGACATATAGGTATTTCTCCAGTCTCCATTTAAGATAGAGCTTGTACTTTGCTAGGCATCACAATGGGCTAAAATTGTAAAATTCCTTATAAAAACCTAAATTTCTGGTTTCTATGGAAAAGTGATAAGATCTGGAAACCTGGGCCCACATTCCTTCACTGCAGCAATGGTCCAGAGGTGAGAAAGGGCTGCCGCTTTTAGGAGAGTTTTCTAGTCTTTACCATTTCCTGTTACTGCCCTCTGATGTGCTTTATTCTCATCTGGACTTCTGAAGGCATTTTAGGTTGAAATCTACGATTTTAAAGAAAGAGTCAACAAATACTTAGCACTTTGGAGTCCTTTACATGTCAAAAATTGGCACTAAAAATACCTTCTCACAAGAAAATCAACAGGATAGTAACTGAATCTGGACTTTCAAAACCTCTTCACAAGAGTAACAATATGCACTCACTGTGTTTAAAATGTGTCTGAAGAACTGACACATTTTTTAAAATATTCAGATTCAAGTATTTAAATAATAAAAACGAATTCTTCCTAAGCAACCACTATGAGTATGAAATTTTTTTTTCATAAAATCAAATTCTCACAATAGTCCAAAGGTAGCTATTATCTACATTTTACAAACAAGGCTCAGAGAAGTTAAGGCCAAATTTACAAATCAAGTAAGTGGTAAGTTTGTTCTTAAATCCAGTTTGGTCTGGCTGCAAAGAAGGTGCCCTGATGTTATGTTTATGTAAGCAAACATGACACTATTGAAAGATTTATTTCTATCCTTAATATGGAGGTCAAATACTTGATAGAGAAGAACATGAAGTCCACAAATCTGAATGCAAATTGTGTGTATGTGTGTGTGTGTGTGCGTATGTGCCTGAATCAGTATGGCCATTTTTCTGAGAAGAGCTATCATTTGCATTAAATTCTCAAAAGGGAGCAGTGACCCAGAAAAAGGGTAAGAAATATGAATAATTGCATAATGCATACTCTTAGAATTAGGAAACTTTACTAAATTGGCTCCAGGCACAAAATATCTGTTTCTGATGTAATCTACTTGCCCTGCATAGATGAATCCTTCAGAGTCCTTTATTTTTCCCCAATGAATATAAGGTTTAATCATTCTCAATGTTCAACTACCTCATTTTTAAAAAGTGAAAAAGCACAGCTCTATCTTGATTAATGATAAGAACATTTCCACTGTGTAAGGGAAGGCCCATTTACAGGTGATAAAGCATCAGGGTTAGAAGTCTCTAAATTTACTTTCAATAAAATGTAATTAGTCCTTTTCTTCCTCTTTCTCTTCCCTCCTCTTTCCTTCCTCCCTTAGCATTTCAGATGAAAAGCAATTAGGTAGGCCCAAGCAAGGTGGGTGTACAGGCGGGGGATGCGGTGATTTGATAGTTAGTTTCATGTGTAAACTTGGCTGGGTTATGGTATCCAGTTGTTTGGTCAAGAAGCACTGGCCTGATAATTGTTGTGAGGATATTTTGTGGACTTAAATCATTAGTCAATTGATTGCATCTATGGCTGATTATAACTGCAATCAACAAAGGAGATTGCCTTCAGCAATGAGATAGGCCCATCTAGTCAGTTGAAGGCCTTAAAGGGAGAACTGATGATTTCAGCAGCCAGAAAGAAGAGTTTCTATCTCTACTTCAGCCAGTCAGCTTCTGGGGATTTAATCAAAACCTTCCTTGGAGTTACCAACTTGCAACCTGCTCTACAAAATTTGGGCTTGCCAATCCCCATGGTTATATGAGCTAATTTCTATAATAAAGCTAACAATATTTACATGTTATTTTCTAGTGAACTCTGACTAATTCAGGTGTGGTAGAACAAATATAGCATAGAGGGTGTTATGCTGGGAGGTGGCAGCCTAGCTTTGGATGTTAAAATGTGTGGAGGAAAGAGAGAAGTTTGTGGAGGAGGACGGCCCACTGAGGACACATAGCACATTATAGGCTATCAATGTGCTAGATTCTGAGTGAGGTAAATAGGATGTCCCCATGAGGGGCAGCCTAGCCCAGAGTGTTACAGTCCAACCTGGGTGAGAAGGACTTCCTTGTGGAGGGGTGGCCTGGTCCAGGGTCTTGTCCTATAAGTTGGTTGAAAAAGGCTTCCCAGTGAAGAGGCAACCAGTGTGGGGATCAAAGCCCAAGTAGGCTAATGGGGATATCCCCAGGAAGAGAGGGTTGCATGAGGTATTAAAACATGAGAATGGTGAGCAGGATGCAGTGGGGAAGCCTGGGACTGGATGTCAGAATGTGAGCTGGCTGAGGAAGATGTCCTCATGCAGAAGGCAACCCAGTGCAGAATGTGGGAGCCTGAGTGGGGTAAGAGCCTGGGAGGTAGGGATGATAAGGGTATCCATATGAAAGAGAGGTGGTAGAACTGTGGCACATAGGTGTGTAAAGGGGGTTGATGAAATTAGTATTTGTAGTAAGAATAATGGGAAGCAAGTTTTCTTATTGATGGAGAAGAGTGTTACAAGTATGGAAAGAGAGAAACCTAGAATGAGTCCTACAGTATTGGATGGAATTGGAGGTAACAGTGTAAACTTGTGGGTTTTAATAGACATAGGTATAGAAATACATATGTAAATGTGTGTGTGCATGGGTGTATATGCTATATATGTTTCCAGGTCTGTCTACTGAGGGGGTCTGGTAGCAATAACACCCCAAAAACAATGAGCACATCTAGCCTCCAGACCTTCTCTTCTAAAGACCTTTCTCCACCAGAAGAAATCAGGCATCTTTGAGGAATTGCTAATTCCAGGCCGTGACAGGAAAGTCTAAGATAAACCTAGAGTATCTTGTCAAACAAAATAAGGAAATGCTCAAATATGATAGGAACAAAATAGCCAGGTTGGAGGGGTTCCCGTCGGTTAAATCTGGGACATTTGAGCTTCAAGTAAATTATCATAATGAATCATACCCCTAAAATAGGGATCCATGAGTCCATAATAAATAAATAAATAATTTTACAAAGAAAATAATAAATTTTTATGAGGGATAAATTATTTACGTATCTCAAAGTTCCTCATCACCAAAGACTTATTAATTAGAAAGAGGCAACTTTACAGTTGAGAAACTTGTCAGACGCTGCCTTAATCAAGTTAGTATCATCAGCAATGGCACAAATCAAAAGCATTCTCCCCCTGCTAGGATGCAAGATGCTAGGATTGCACTTCTGTGACACACCTGCCAGACATGCATATACTGAGTAGAAACATGAGGAAAAAATAAGACAAACCCAACTGAGAGACAGTTTACAAAATAGCTGGCCTTTAAGCTTCAAAAGGTTCAATATCATGGATGTCAAGGAAAGAAAACTAGAGGGATGACAACTAAAATGTAATGTATGGCTCTGAAAAAGGATTGCTGTATTATAAAGGACATTTTTGGAGTAATTGATGAAATTTGAATTATGTCCAAAGCTTGGATGGTAGCATCAGTGTTAATTTCCTGACTTTGGTGGTTATATTGTGGTTAGGTAGAAGAATGTTCTTGTTTGTTGGAAATAGACACTAAAGTATTTGGAGATGATGGAATATCTCATAGATTAGGAAAAAAATTATGTGTACTGCACTTGCAAATTTTCTATAAATTTTAGATGTATTCAAAAGTTTGAAAATATGTCGTTGCTATAACTTTTTAAATTGTTTAAACCAAAGAAAGTAGAAAATGTCTCGGTGAGAATTTTAGAACTTACTCATTAGCCCTGAATTTAGAATCATGAAGGGAATGGTTTGTTCATTATAAACAAACAAGCTAACTAAACCCTAATTTAGTTACCTGGGGTAAGTATATCATAATTCCCACAGATGCTAAAAGGAAAATGGCCATGTTTAAAAATAACAGTTAACTTATTATTATACTCTTTACTCTGGGTGTATAACGTCTATTGTTGGTAGAATATAGAAAACCTTGTGCAATAAATCAACAAACACAGGTGGAAAACAAAACAAAAAAAAACCCCGTTCTTTTCTCTTCCTACCTTGCAGTCCCAGCTCAGTAAGGAGTGGAAAAAAATAATTCAAAAAGACCCATTTAATACCTTATAACCGCCCAAAATTATGATGAACATGGTAACAACTCCTTTGGTACAATATTATTGCTGAAATTTATAAAGCACATAACTACTTTAAAAGTTTATAGACATTGACATATGTCATAAGACATTTCCAAAGGACATTGTGATGGTTAATTTCATGTGTCAACTTGTTTTGGTTATAGCATCCAATTGTTTGGTCAAGCACTGGCTTGCTAGTTACTGTGAGGGTATTTTGTAGATGGGATGTGCATGTACAATCAGTTGATTACATTCCAAAAAATTCAGTTGATTGCATCTACAATTAACAAAGGATATTGCCTTCAGCAACGTAGGTCTTAAAAGCCAGAACTGAGGGTTTCAGAAGTCAGAAGAAGAATTTCTGCCTCATCTTCAGCGTTGACTCTTGCTGGAATTTGCAGCCATCCAGGCATCTTTCCCTGGGGAATTCAGACTAAGGATTTCAACACACCTTTATTAGAGTTTCCAGCTTGTGTCTGCCCTATGGAGTTTGGATTTGCTGGTCCCCACAGTTGCATGAGTCAATTCCTTGTAATAAATTCCTTATACTAAGTCATTTATACACACACACAGAGCCCCTCCTGTTGTTTCTGTTTCTCTGGGGAACCCTGACCAATACAGACTTGAACAGATAACTTACAGAAGAAAAACTATATCTAATAAACTAAAACAAAGTTATTTAACCTTACTAGTAATCAAAGAAATGCAAAGTAGAACAATAAAATATTGTTGCTTATCAGATTGACAAATTACAAACAAAAACAGCTAACATTCGGTGTTGGCAAAAGTAAGGAGAAATGGGTACTATTATATCCTAGTGATGGGTGCTTACATTGACAGAACTTTTCAGAAGAAAATTTTGGCACTGTAGCTCAATAAATCTTAAAAATACCTATATTCTTTGAGCAATTCCACTAGGAATTTATATCACTTAAGAAATTGAGATTATGTGCAAAGAAATTACTCTAATGTTTATTGAAATATGGTTTCTAATAGCAAATTATTGTACTATTGAAGAATTGTGTACTGTTTACCTAACTAATGCATATATTTAAAATTGATTATAGATTTATTGATAAGGAAAGATATTCATGGCCTCCTGTTAAATGAAAAAGTTGGTTACAAAACAATTTGTGCAATATGAACTCATTTTGCAAAAACATATTTATGTGAATAAGTAAATGCATTGAAAAAAGTCTGCAAAAACATACTCCAAAGTGCTAATGGTGACTATCCCTGGGCATTGAGATTACATTGATTTTTTAAAAGATTTCTCATTCTTTCTATTTATTGGCCTGTATTTTAAAAAGTTTAATGTATGCAATTAAAATATATTAAGGCCTATATTTATCCAATGCTCAGTGTAATTAGTCTTAGATTTTAAAGAATTACCACCAATCTCTTGGTTTACATTTTTTCCTTAAATTAAACAAAATCCAATCTTATATTAGTCCTCCTTTTCACAACATTTTCTTGCTTAACTTATAAAGCCTATAACCTTTTTTTTTCCTGAAAAAGCATATAACTTGTCTTAAAGCATTTCCATAAGCTGATCTAATCACGCAAAACCTGTCAGAAACACTTAAGGAGTTCCATTTGTTTATTGGAGGTACATGGTGTTCAAGAAAAGTGAAGTCAAAACAGAATGAAATAAACTAAATGCTGAAGATAGACAAGCATGCCAATATGCCAACATGGAACTGTTTCTGTGGTGACTCAGGAATGCAAGGAAATTAAATGAATTCCCAATGGAGTAAAAAATAAAGCTGAGGTTCATGTTAGAGTAGCTCTGTGGAATGGGAAAAAATATGAAGTTTCCTCTAGTCAGTTGTCAAAGACGAATCCTCTATAAATTTCAAAATCTTAAGCTATTGCTTTTCCTTCAATTTTTAGCCTCAGTGTCACTCATTTGTGAGGTTTTGGCTGACTGAGCCAAAACCTCTATATTTGTATGTCTATACATTACCAGCTATGGTTGTGACTGAGGCTCTCTCCCACCTGGCTGTGAACAAGAGCTGGGCTCAGGTCCCTATCACTCTGCTTGCATTCACACTGCTTGGTGCAGAGCCTCTTGTTCAGGGTGGTATTTAGGAAATGTCTTTTAGTGAATGCACTAAATGCATGCAGAAACTATCTTAAAATACTTTAGCCAAAGAATCAGCACATTATCTATCATCAAAGCTTTTATTATGGGAACAGGTTTGCTAAATGACTTGGACTTAATCAAATCTGAAGAGAAAACATGACTTTAATTTCAGTATCTATATTTACTGAAATATTATCTTATAAATAGTATATTATCTATATTACCTATTATATATAATATATACATGTATAATATAAATATTTCCCTTATAGATTGCTTTGGCACAAATGAAACTGAGATTTATGTTTTATAATGCCAAACATCAAAGTGACCACATTTGGTGCAATCCTTTCTACCATATTTAAGCACATCTTGAACCAAATCTCTACTCCATATCGAATTGGATTAACAGTCTGAGCAGGAAAGAAGATATCTGCCTTTTTGAATAGTATCATGTGATCTCCACGATGATTCCAGATGCCATGTGGTGTCTAGGCCTGTACTGTAGAGTTCTGAGGCTTCGGTGAACAGTGGAAAGTGGCCGTCTTCAAGGGAAGAAATAAGGAAAAAAGACACAAATGGAGACACGCCGCTTCAGGGGGGATATGTGTGGAAGAGCTGATTGCATATGTGCATGCTGGTTCTGTGCTTTTATTTTGCTTTTATCTTTCATTCTTTTTAAACATCATTTGGCAAACTCCTGTTAATATCCTCAAGTCACAATCACCCAGTTTCTACAGCAAGGCATACACAGACCTTTAATGTGGTCCATCAATCTAGTCTGCTTTCCATAAGAAATTACTCAAGTTTTAATAGCATCACAATTATTTAGAATTAGTCAAATTATGTTCAATTTCTACCCTCATTATGCCTTTGACTCACATTCTAACACTTCATTGAATTTTTTAAAATGTACCTGTTTGTTTCCCTTTACTAGATTATAAACTCTTAGAAGGTGGGAGCCATGCCTAGCATGGAAAATGCACCCAATAAATGATGGTTGGCTAAATAAATGAGTGATTGAGAGAGCTAGTACCTTCAGTTAAGTACAATCTTTTGTAAATTGCTTCTATGAAACAAGATACCCCCCTTCCAAAAAAAAAGATGAAAAAAGCATTGATCTCATAGGATATTAGTATTTAAGTTTAAATAAACTAGGGAATACCGCAAACAAGTTTAAATAAAGTAACAGTTTTCTTAGCACACGGCATATGCTAATATGTTGATCATGAATTTCTAAGAGGGTTTATTTATGGCATACAGTATTTCCAGAATTTTTTGACATGGAATTTTTCTTGGAGGAACATTTGACAAGCTAGTGATCTGGGATTACATTTTGGGATAAGTCATTCCTGCAACAATAACACACATGGATTCAGCATTTGGAATGTGCTGAGCACTGAGGTAAGTGTTAAGGTTATTGGGATAAATAAAGTAGTGTCTGCCCTTGAGGAGTTCAGGCGTCCATAGAACAGATAAATTGCTGTGTCATATTGCAAGTGATTTAATAGGGGTGTGAACCGAAGTGTAAATATGCAAGAAGTTGCTGACTCTTCAGGAAGAAGTTAGGGCTCCCTGTAAAGAGAAAGTAAGTTGCATTTCTTGTGACATCTGATTTGCAAGCATTATGAGGGCACCTAGAAGGTGGGAGAAGTTTTCTTAAGATTAATGGAGAAATGCAATAAATAGTTTTTGCTGTTGCCTAGTGCCATTTCTGCCTTTCACCAGTGTGCACCTGCACCCCGCTTTAAGGATGGAGAGTAGCTTAGCAGAGAGGGTCTGGACAGGGAGTCAGGTGACCCAGGGCAGAACAAGTTTCTGTTGTTTCTCTTCCACCATCCGTTGCCACGTCTGATAATACTATTTCAATTTTCACTAGGAGAACCACTCTTTCTCCACAATTCACCCATGTGGTTTGAGTTGGCTAATGCTACCATCTACTGAAGGAATAGGCATGGTACCTAAACCTAGTTAGTCAGCATATTCCATCTCTCTGGACACAATGATTGGTTCAAAGTTGTGATTCAAGCCAAGTAAGTAAGGCCCAATGTTGGCTCAACTGTGATGCAACACCTATGAAATGGAAGCTCACTTTCCACTAGCCTCGAGCCTGAAAGAATATAGATCTGAAGTTGCCTGGGCAAGTTTGTGGACAAAGCCTGCCTGGGAATGAAACCAGTATGGAGGAGAGTGATGCTAAGAGATAGAAAGAGAAGGGCACCTACACATCATTTTTGGGTGCTTGGGTCCAGCCTTATTTGAAACTATACTTGGGCTTTTCGCTTATACTATCTACTAAATTCCCTTTTCATTTTGAGCCCAATTGACTTGAGTTTTTTGTTTTTGCCAGAGGAAGAGCATAATGGAGTTATACTAACTGGCTTCTAAATACCTGTGTGCCTGTTGGCATGTCCCAGTGACTGAATAGCCAAGGTCTCATTTTCTTCATCTATATTATAAAATAATTGTATCAGATGAATGGATTCCATACTTTGGTTCAGACCATACCTCTTTTTCAAAGGGAATATTATCTGCCATATCAATGTATAAAGCATATCAAATAAAATGCTTTTATTAAATCAGGAGCATGGTTTCAAGGTGCCTGCTTGCATATTAGCTAGCAGATCACAACTTAAAAAACTCTGTACAATATATCCTCTAAGATATTTTCTAGCTCTGTTCTGTGAGGCTTTGTTAATATCCAGGTAAAATTTTAGAAATAAATTCAGAAAGTTTTGGGGGATGGTTTTATCTTATGGGAGGATGGGGAGACAGATGCAAGTACAGGGGAATCCTGAATTTGGGGAGATATTCTGAAGTAAACCTCAACTAGTGAGCCAGTACCAGCATCAGAATATACACCCTTGGTTGTAGTTATTAGCTGAGTTTCTTTTATAAAAGGTATGATCGACTGAGTGGGAAATATCTGACATGTCCATTATTTCTTGTGTGGTTGATTGGTTCTACCGAGAGTTCTGATTGAAATGGTTAGGGACCAGTTTTTTTTTTTTTTTACCTTGCAAGTGAGCAAGAACTTCATTTCTAAAATGGATTAAACCAATATGCTGAGTGATCCATTTATTCTTTTCACATTGCGTTTGGATTTCATTACTGGAGAGGTCAAAAGGCCATTTTCATTTTGGACTCTGGAAAGGTCATTTGTTAGTCATGTTTTTATTTCCCAGTTCTTAGTTTTGATGATGAGGAAGAAAAAAAAGATTGCTACTAGTATTTGATTATTTTTACCATGACTTCATTATTTTCTGACTATGCCTGCTGGTCTTAGACTCTAATTCTATCTGTCAACTAGGCAAAAAACATTTTGGATTTAGTAAGACCACTGTAGAAAATTTGATATTGCCATTTCAGAACAGGACTCCTCAGGTCTATGGAAACCTTTCTACATTTAAAGCATTGGAAGTCCCATAAGGATCTATCAGCACAGACTAATAAATAAAATAACTTCTCACTATAAAAGAGTAAAAAAGAGAAGGAAAATTTTCCTTGACTATTTTTGTGCATTAACCTTGACCACAGATCTAAAATATGATAATAATAATAGTGATAGTTATAATAATGATCTTAATAATTCAGAGATTTCATCTACCTAAGGCGATCATATTGACTGTTTTGATTTTAAGTAATAGAGTCTACATTTATCCCAAGAAAATTAAATTAATCTTCTCTGATTCCTGGCAAACTGCTTTTATTTGCTTAAATCCTGTTTTCATACTACCATACCTAATGCCACTATAAATAAGTACTTGATAAAAGTTTCTAGTGAACGTTCAATGCAATTTTTGTTCAAAAAACTTAATATAAAAGTACTTAACAATTAAAAAAAAATTAGGGGAAAATATAATCAAAGTAGCTGCCAGCTGAGTCAAACCAATTGCCTCTAAAATGCCTATTTAGAAAATAAAGAGTATACGAACAGTACATCTAATCTTCAAGTTTATTCTTAAAACCAGAGAGTAAAGCTACATAAAAGGGGACACCTAATACTCTGTCTATTTTTACATATTGATTTATTTTGAAAACAGGAAAACCTGGAAAATATATGTAGGGATTAGAAATCTCTTAAATTATCCATTTTCATCTATTTTTAACCAACTTTTAAAAAACATAGTTATTCCTTCTGAAATGTTACTTCCCTTCTCCCCACCTCTTTCTATATAAAAGCATAAAAAGATATGGTGCTGCCTTTTCCTGCAAAAGTACCTTTTTATTTTTGCAACTTCCATTAATATTTTAAGGTCAATACCCGAAAGAGACATGGGAACTTGTGAATTTTCTATCTGTGATAAATGAGCAACATTTTGTATATTTACTATTATGCAATGAAATCTCTTTCAAAGTTGTGGAGAATATTTTTGTTAGTGGCCAGTTCACTCATATTTGTACCTCTTATACTTTAATAGCTTTATCGAGGGGTGTTGCATCTTATCATTATGCACATGTTGTTACTTGAAAACCCATAGAAATATACAGATTTTTCAGGGTCATAATAATGAAGAATGTACTTATTGGGGAAATATAGTCACTATTTTATGTATGATACATTCATACAGTCAATAACTATTTAATGTATGCATTTATATACTAGACACAGGTCTTGGCTCTGGAAATAAAGCAGTGAATTAAACAGAAAAACATTCCTGCACTTACAGAGCTTACATTCTGGCCGGGAAGGCAAATAATAAACAAGTAAAAATGTATTCTGTCAGCAAAAGATAAGGGCTCTCGAGAGGAAAAGCAAGAAAGAGAGTAAAAATTAGAAGGGGAGAATGGGGTAGTTCCATATTAAATAGAGTGAACAGGGAAGGCCTCCTTGATAAGCATAGACTTGTGAGGGAGAAAACTATTCAGATATTTTGGAGAAAATTCATGCAGGTAGAGGGAATAGCAAATAAAAAGCCTGAGCCAGAATCACACCTGGAATGCCGGAGGAACAGCATACCTGTGGTGGTGGCTGGAGCAGAGTCATCAAGGGAGAAAGTAGGAGGAGATAAGATCAGGTAGGGTGCCGGGCATTGTAAGCATTGAAACAAATTTGTCTTTTTCTTTGGAATATAAAGCCATTGCAAGGCATTGAGCAGAGCATCTTCTGACTGACTTATGTTTTTAAAAGATTTTTCTGGATTCTGCAGTTTGAAGAGACTAAAGGATGTGTGAGGCAGAAGCATTGTTATGAGGTTTATGATGATGGATTAGAAAAGGGTAGTCAGAAATGGTCAGACCCTGAATGCATTTTGTGGATAGAGCCAACATTATCAATATATTGGATGTAGGGTGTGAGAGAAAAAAATGTCATGAATGACTTCAAAATATATAGCCTGACCCTCTGGAAGGAAGAAGATGCAATTGATGAACACGGGGGAAACTTTTAGAGGAGTGAGATTGTGAGAGCAGATCAGAAGCTTAGCAAGTGGGGTTGCCATCTTCTTTGGTCATTATCTTTGTTTTCAGGCCACTAATTTTCCACTCTGTTGCAAAAAACAATCAACAATAATAAAAAATGCAATTCTTCAGCTTCCCACAGAATGACCGTGAGGATCTCATTCATTAAATCCTTTACAATTTCCTAAATCTCTCATTTATCATCTTCTTTCCTCCTTATCCATCTAAGATTCGATGGATCAAGTGCCAAGAAAATCAATAACATCTGCGAATGGCACCATTATTTCTCCGATTTAGCAAGCTAAGAACTTTGAATTTTGACACCTTTTTCTCACCACTCATATTCAATTCAAAACTAAGTCTCTTGGTTCCACTCTGACATGATTTCCTGAGGATATCTGTAGATGCACTCCCCAGGCAAAACTGGTGAAAGAAAATGCCTCTTTTTGCTTGCTCCTTAAAGAAAAATACTGAAATTAGCTTTGATTATTCTGGTTATGGGTATGTGCTTATTCTTAATCACCAAGGTTAGGGGAAAATTGTTTTGATTGGTTAGACCAGGGTTGCATGCTACCCTTGGGGATTGGGGGTAGGGTAGTTCTTCAAAGAAAAATAGGAGCACTCTTACGAAAAAGAAGGAATCCATGCTGACTGCAAAACAAAACCATCTATTATGTTAAATTCTTATCATATCTCTACTGTATTTAAATTGTTTTTTATAATTACCCATTTTTGGAATCAGGATGCTTTCTCAGACCATGTACCTACAGAAAGCTGAGATTCCACAGCCTGGGGTGAAGTGAGCATTTCTGATTTATTGTGGTAAATAGTGGCATTTCCCCATTTGTAACAATATTAAAAGGAATGCACTGAAATCACAATTTAAAATTTACCTCATAATATTTTTATCAAATATTTGTTGTCTGCCATTACTTCTCTGCTAGCAGATAACAAAAAGTAAATAAATACTAAACATTAACATAAATGCAGAAATTAGGATTTATGTGAGTTAAACAGGCATTCTTTTGAATATCTTTTCATATTACATATGTATTTCATGCTAGCATATTTTGCTATAACATTGTTTCTGTTTCGTATAATTGAATTAAATATAATATTTTATGGTAAGAGCACCATTATTTATGGCTATTAGATGATCTGAATGTTTTTGAAAACTTTTAGACTTGCATATACACACATGTATATACTATATACATACACATGTATATATGTACATATGTAATTTAAAAAATTTTAGCAGATACATTTGATACTATACATCTCTATATGGCAACATATATAATATATACATATATTCTATATAAAAATTTAAAATATTGCTCATGGTTCACCCCAAGGATGCTAACTCACCTGAATTTCTAGGTTTTGCATAATGGGCACCATATGGGTCTTGTTGAATCTCACATCTCGGTAATAAAGAAGGCCCAGGACAAGGGGCAAGAAGTTCAAGGCTGCAGGCATGCAGTGTGGTACTGTTGGGATGTGTCCCTGTGCAGTCAGCTTGGTTCATCAGTGCCTGGCAGAGTCTACCCAGAGTCTGTCACCATGTTGGTGCTAGACCAAGACAAGTGGCTATTCATGAGTTGAGCTGATAGACGATGATAGTCTCTTCTCTCTACCTGGAATCACCCTTTCTCCACATTTTTTTTTTCTCCCTGTGGTTCTTGGAAGGTCAGCTCAAATATAATCCAATGATTGTATTAAACCTCTCTTTATTTTTGGCTTCTGTAGTATCACTAACATGACTGGATTATAGCTCTAACACTCTTGTAATCATTTATTTATTTGCATGTTTTGTTTTCTCCACTAATGTGTATATACGTGTGCATGGGTGTATACACACACATACTCACATATATGCATATGTTTATATGCCTAAAATAATGTTATTTCATGCATACAATAGCTTCATGCTTAAATGTTATATTTAATTGAACCTGATGTATCTTCAGGGAATATTAATTAAGTAAAAGATAATTAAAGAGGTAACAATCCTTTACCAATAAAATCATATCAAGCTTTGAAAAATCACATATAAAGGCTGAATTAACTGCTCTGTTGTATTATCTGTGTCACTGTTCCCCTCTATTCATGCAAATAACCAGGAATGAATTTAATTATCCAGAAACAGATAACTTTATCCTATGTAGATATATAAAGAAAGTTTAGAAAAAGTCCTTCTACAAGGAATATTTTATAGACATGGTTCCTGTTTTCTAGGAACTTACCATTTTTTAAGTGCACTGATTGGGGTAGGCACAGAAAATTAATATAGTTCATAAATAAAGATGATAAAGCATACATTTTAAATACATATATTTTGTACATACATGGTGGTTATATTTAATTGAGAGAAATGATGTATTACAAAAATCAAAATTTTAGATGGTAGTCATCCTCTCTCTACAAAAAGGCTTCACTTCTCTTTGAAATTATCATGACACTCTACTCTTTTCTATCCCCACTGACCTTACTGAATAATTTTTTTCTTCTATACACAATCATAATCTTTTCTACCATGTTAAATCCTCCACTGGATTCACTTTCCTCCAATTCATCTTTAAAATTGCTGCAAATGACATTATAAAATAGAGATGTGGCCCAGCCATCTTGGAACAACTGAGACTTATTTCTACTGCAAACAGTTAGAAGATAGGACAAAATATATGAAAAGCATGCTTTCAGACATTGGACAACAGGAAGCACAGGAGTACAATCCTTGATAGAGGGGAACAAAGTTATCCTTTTAATGGTCCCAGATGTCAGCCTGGAGGCAGTTTCCAGACAATGGCACAGTGAAGAGTTTCACAGTATGGAGTTTTTAAATTCTACATGGAGTTTCCTTGAGTCAGTTGCCGTGTATTACGTTTCATATGCAAAATGTGAAACTTCATGAATATGAACAAAGAACAACCAGAATAATGAAAGTGGAAAAATTTCCATACTCCATATAAGGCAGGGAAATTTTAGAGTTCAAACCAGCTAGAATGGAGAAATATTTATTTATTTATTTATTTAGGCTAGGACTCTAGCATTAACTATCTGGGTCCTGGTGTGAGAAGAGGTACTTCTTTACCTTTTTTAAAAAAATCAATTTATTGATGCATATTAATAAAGCATAAATCCATCCAAAGTGTACAATCAATGGTATTTGGTTTAATCACATAGTTGGACATTCATCCCTTTAATCATTATTAGAGCATTTTCATTATTCCAGGAATAATAATAATAAAAAACAAATAACAGATAAACAAAACACTCATCACCTTTTAATCTCTCTATTCTCCTGTCGTATATAGCTGCTATTCCATCTATCTAGTTTATTTGTATTTATATTTTGTAAAAACAGCCTTATATATGCAATATCACCCATATTCATATTTCACATGAGGTTTCACTCTGTTATACAGTCCCATGTTACATTTTTAAGCTTTCCTTCTAGTATTATACATGACCTTAGACTTTTCCTTTCAACCACTGTCATACCCATATAATAGCTCTGCTGGTTACAAACACTGTTAGGTACTTTTACCATTTCTATTCATTTCCAAAGATTTACAAACAAACTTTTTACCAATTCCGCACAGAAGATAATCCCTTTTTAATGTCTAGAGCATTAAGTAAAGCCCAAATAAGGATCAAGCCTAAGTAGGAGGGCTAAACTAGCAATGAATGAAGGCTACTTAAAAATGCCTTAACAAAGGTAAATAAATAAGGCTTTAAAAGGATTAAGCTTTCCCTCAAGTAAGGTAACTTTCCACTAGAACAAAGTTGTATAACACTCTTTGAAGACACTCAGTAGTCAATAATGTAAAATTAACAATATCAAGTATCTAATGAAATTTATTAGTCATAAGGAGGAAAATGTGATCCACAAAAGGGTGAACTATAAGTCAATAAAAACAGACCCAGAAAGGAGAGAGATAATAGAATTAGTAGATGACAAAAGTAAAGTGGTCTTTATATATACCCAATATTCTCAAGGACTTAAAGGAAAACATGAGCATAATAAGAAGAGAAATGAAACATATAAATATAAAAAATGGAACATCTAGAGATGAAAACTATATATTAATATGGAAAAAATTCTCCCTCTCCCTCATATCATATACAAACTCAAAATAAATCATAGATATAAACAAAAAGTTAATTTATAAAAAGTCTGGAAGATAACATAAGAAATATTGCAAACTTGTGGTAGATAAAATTTATTAGGCCATTAAAAGCACAAATCATAAAAGAAAGAATTGATAAATTTTTAATCATTAAAATTTACACTTTTGCTTATTTTAAAAATGTTTTATTTTGGAAAACATTCAACCCTACAGGATAGTTATAAAAACAATACAAAACCCTTACAGAGAACTTCAACATAGCCCTGTTTCCCCAGATACCCAGGTCCACAAATATTGACATTTTGCCACATTTGCCATATCAATTTATCTATCCATCTGTCAGTCCATCTATCTGTCCAATTAGCTGTCTGTCTATGTATCAATCCATTTTCTGAACACTTGAGTGCAGCTTGTATAGGTTATGCTCCTTGAACTTTAATTCTACAATGTACATTTCCTACGAACAAGGGACATTCACTTACATAACCACCTTAAACACAGATATCAAGTTAAAAAGTTAACATTTATATAAAGCTTACCGGCTACATTTCAATTCCTTCATATGTCCCAATAATGTCCTTTTGAGCATTTTCTCATCCATTATTAGATCCCATACAGGATCACATATTGCATTTAATTGTCCTTGTCTCTTTAGTTTCTTTATTGTTTTTAAATTATGGAAACATATATACAACATGAACTTTCCCATCTCAACCACTCTCAAGTATACCATTCAGGGGATTAATCACATTCAGAGTGTTACGGTACCCTCACCACCTTCTATTACTAAACCTCTCCCATCTCCCCAAACAGAATATGCATTAATTACCCATTCTCCCTGTCCTCCACCCCTGGCAACCTGTACTCTACTTTCTGTCTGTATGATCTTGCATAATCTCTGACATTTTCTTTGTAGTTACCATGGGGCTTAAACTCAACATCCTAAATCTATAACACTCTTGTTAGCTTTGATAACAACTTCACTCTGATAGTATACAGAAACTATATTCCCATACAGAGTATGGGAATATAGTTTCTGAGTTTATGGAGTTCTTGTCACAAATTACATATTATACATTATGAGTTCAAAACCACTGATTTATCATTACATTTTATGCATATGCCTTTTAGATCTTGTAGGATGTAAAAAGTGGAGTTACAAACCAAAAATGTAATAGTACTGGCATTTTTTATTTACCCATGACATTACCCTTATTGGAGATCCTTATTTCTTCATGAAGCTTCAATTTATTGTCTATTGTCCTTTCCTTTTAACCTCAAAGAACTCTTTTTAAAACTCAAAGGACTCTTTTTGATATCTCTTGTAGGGCCAGTTGAGTGGTGACTATGTCCCTCTGCTTTTATGTGTCTGGGACTGTCACAATATTTTTCTCAATTTTGAATGACAGTTTTGTTAGATAAAGAATTCTTGGTTGGCAGTTTTTGCTTTCAGCACTTTAAATATTTCATCCCTCTGCCTTCTTGCTTCCATGGTTTCCAATGAGAAATTGACACTTTAATCTTAGTGAAGTTCTGTTTTACATGGCACATTGCTTCTCTTTTGTGGCTTTCAAAAGTTTCTCTTTATCTTTGGCATTTGACAGCATGATTATAATACATCATGGTGGGGGCCGGCTTGATAGCCCAGTGGATAGGGCGCCGGCATACCACATGGGAGGCCCCGGGTTCGATTCCCGGAGACCTCTCCTAGCGGGCAGACCGCCTTGAGAATGGCAAGCCGCCATGGGCGGGCCGGAGCCGCCGTGGGCAGGGCAAGAAGCTGCCACGGACAGGCAAAAGCCGCCACGGGCAGGGCAGGTAGCCCGCGAATGGAGCGCAACCAGCCACCCGCGAACTGAAGCAAGCGCCGGCGGTGAACGGACGCAGAGACCGCCCACAAGCGGGGAAAGCCGTGCCTGCGCAGTGACCACTCTCGGCACGTTGCCGCAGCGGGGGGAAGGGGAGATATGTAATAAAATAAATAAATCTTTAAAAAAAAATACATCATGGTGTAGGACTTTTTGTATTTATCCTGTTTGGAGTTTGTTGAGAATCTTGGATGAGTATATTCATGTCTTTCACTAAATTTGGAAGTTTTCAGTCATTATTTCTTTGAGTAATCTCTCTTTTTATACCTTTTGGGACTCCTCCAATGCATATATTGGTACATTTGATGATGTCCCACAAGTGCACTTTTCTTCATTCTGTCTTCTTGGAATGCTTAAAATTGAAAGGACTAACAATCACATATAGGAAGGATATGGAAAATTGGAACTTTCATTCATTACAGGAGATAAAGTAGATGATATAACCACTTTGGAAAACTGTTGGACTCACACTACAAAAATTAGCAATTTCACTTCTATGTCTTTCCTCAAGTATATGAAAATATAAGTCCATATAAGAAGTTCTAGATTTATGTTAATTCCAGGACTATTTATAATAGCCCCAAACTATAATCAACCCAAATATCCATCAGCAGGTAAATGGACACACAGTTTGTTTTATATCTATAAAATGTAATAATAGGGGGCCGGCTGGATAGCCCAGTGGATAGGGTGCCGGCATACCACATGGGAGGCCCCGGGTTTGGTTCCCGGGGACCTCTCCTAGCGGGCAGACCGCCTTGAGAATGGCAAGCCGCCATGGGCGGGCCAGAGCCGCCGTGGGCAGGGCAAAAAAAGCTGCCATGGACAGGGCA
>PVKH010003793.1:0-24345 GCA_004027955.1 Chaetophractus vellerosus
TTAGCTTAAGGTTTCAGGGACAGGAAGCAAAAATTCTCCTAGTGGGTCACTAGGGGTAATAGTGAGTGGTGCCCACTCCTGGTACCAGCTGTTCTAGTCAGGGTTCTCTCGGGAAACAGAATCAACACGAGATCTCTGTTAAAAATATAAGATTTTATAAGAGTCTCTCACGTGACCGTGGGGATACACAAGTCCAGGTTCCACCGGCAGGCTGCAAGCCAGGGGCTCCGATGAAAGACTGATGAAGGTTCCTCGATGAGTTTGCTCCAATGAAAGACTGATGAAGGGTCCTCGATGAGTTCCTTGGAGAAGTTCTCTGTCAAACGATGAGCTGGGAAATTCTCTCCGAATGTTGACATCAGTTCCCTTTTATAAGCAGTCAACTGAATGGATAACAGCGTCATCCATTCTTCATCTGATCTTGCTGATTGATGCAGATGCAATTAGCCCCAGGCTTGCTGGATCCAACAGCTGGGCACAATTACCTGGCCGAGTTGACACATTAGCCTAGCCATCACAACTGTGAACAATTGTCCCCCCAAAAAACAGATAAGCTAGATAAAACGGACAAATTCCTAGAAATATAAAAAGTACCTCCAGTGACTCAAGAAGAAATCGATGGAAACAGACCAATAACAATTATAGAGATCAAGTCAATTATTCAAGCATAACAAAGAAAATCCCAGGACTAGGTAGGTTCACTGGTGAATTTAACCCCACATTCCAAAAACACCAATCCTGCACATATTCCTTCAAAAACAAATATCAGAAGGAAAACCTCCTAACTTATTCTATGTGGAGAAGATTATCCTAAAACTAAAGCCAGATAAAGATATCACAATAATATTATGGGCCAATAACTCTTTTGAATATTGAAACAATGAAATTAGGAAAAGTGGGACATTAACTCAAAATTATAAAGGG
Organism: Chaetophractus vellerosus; assembly: GCA_004027955.1. Taxonomy (NCBI): domain Eukaryota; kingdom Metazoa; phylum Chordata; class Mammalia; order Cingulata; family Chlamyphoridae; genus Chaetophractus; species Chaetophractus vellerosus. The sequence goes on from PVKH010003793.1 coordinate 925, forward strand.
CATAAATGAAAAACCCATAGCACACATCATATTCAGGTCAAGACAAGGATTCCCACTAACACCAATATTATTCTTCACTGTAATGTCAGTTCTAGTCAGAGTAATTAGGCAAGAAAAAGAAATACAAGATATACACATTGGTAAGGAATAAGTTAAACTTTACCCTGGTTGCAGATGACATATATAGAGAAATTCCCTATATAGAGAAAATTCCCCCAAAATTCCACAACAAAGCTAAGAGTTATCTAATTCCCTAAAGCGGATGGTATGATATCAATGCAAAAAAATCAGTGATGTTTCTATACATCAATAATGAAAAGTTTTAACATGAATTCAAGAATAAAATTACTATAATAGATCAACTGTAAAAACATCAAACTATGATTAAATTTAGCCAAAGATGTAAATGACATACAGAAAACTATAAAACTTTTCTTGAAATACTCAAAAAAGTCCTAAATAAATGGAAGGATATTCTGTGTTCAATTCATTTGAGGACTAAATATTCTTGTGATGTCAATTCTATCAAAAGGGATTTGCAAAGTCAGTGCAATCCAAATCAAAATTCCCACAGATATCTTAGCAGAAATGGAAAAGACAATGAACATATATGTCAGGAAGTGTAAAAGCACAAAAATAAAATATCTTAAAAAATGAGAAGAATGTTGGAGTGCATACAATTCACAATTTTAAATTTTATTAAAGGGTACTGTTCTCAAAATAACATGATACTTGCCAAATGAAGGACATATCAATAGCATTGAGATGGGAGTCAAAAGTAAACCTTCATTTCAGACAATCAGCAAGGTTGAGGCAGAGTAAGGTCCTCCTAGAATCAGATCCTGCTACAGGGCAGTTAATCACCCAGAGCTAACTGAAGGACTTGTTTGGTTGCTTCAGGAGACCAGAAGTGCATCCTGCAGCATCTTTGGAAGAGTGGAAGGAGGAAAATGCCCATATGCAGAGAAGATTCATAAGGAGAGCACTCAACAGCATGGAGGCTTGTGCCCATCCTCTACTGGAGGCACTCGGGCCCTCTTCCAGGGCTGGAATTGGAAACTCCACTTCCCAAAAATGGAGGAGGAAGAGATGGTTGGGCACCAACTTCAGCTACTGATTAGTAAATTCAGCACACTAAAGTATAATCCTAAGAACAGCTAAAGTTTGAACCTGTCCATGTCGGAAAGATGCTGGTAGTCACCATCTTAACTCTGCGCCTGATATGAGAGAAAGCAGGGCTGACTGAAAATCACAGTGCTGGTAGGGGCCAGCTTTTTAACATCTATATCAGATTGCTACTCTAGCCTAAGCCCCAGGCCAATATTGGAGAAGGAGGAACCTGGGGGGAGCTGTGTCAGCCTCTCCGGGAAATAGGAGGCCATTCCATGGAGGCATGTGATCATCCTGCTTTGGTGGTGCAAGCCAACCCAGGAGCTATTCAGTGGCAGGAATTGGAAGCTCCATTTCCCCAAAACAAGGGGGGTAGAGACAGTTGGCCACCAATGTCAGCTACTGATTAGTCAGTTCTACAGAATAAAATATAACACTAAGAACAGCTGAACTTTGAACCTGTCCAACTTGGAAGGAGGCTGGTAGCCACCATCTTAACTCTGCACCTGACATGAGAGGAAGCTGGGCTGACCAAAAATCACAATGAAGGTAGAGACCAATTTCTTTCACCCATATTGGCCTGCAGCCCCACCTCAAGCAGGGAGGAAGGTGATGGGCCTTGCAACAGCCTATCCAGGTAACTCAGGTACATTTGGTGGGCACAGAATGAATAATCAGAAATCTACTAGGGCAACTGCAGTCATCTTGGACCTGCAATGCATAGATTGCTGCCAATATCTACAACTCCATCCCCACCCCAGGTAGGGGAGAAAGGGTTGTGAGATTTCATAAGTCTCTCTGGGAAACTACAGTATAGGCCTGCACAACTTGGATTATTCCATACATCTGTGGCTCTGCCCCTACCCCTGGCAAAGGAGAAAGTTGGGAGAAACTTCATCAGTCCTTGGAGCACTGAGGGCAGCTTGAGCCTCCACAGCTTAAAGCACCAACTACATCCTTGGATCCTACTACACAGCCTGCAAGAGAGAAAGGGCAGGAAGCCCTAAACTAACAAGAAAAACTGCACCCAGAATAAATACTCTAATAAGCCAGATGCCAAGACACCATAAAAAATTAAAATCCACACCAAGAAACAGGAAGATATCCCTTAAAAGAATAAGATAAGCCTCCGGATGACATAAAGGAGTTGAGATAACTAATCATAGATGTTCAAACAAATATCCTTAATAAATTCAATAAGATGGCTAAAGAAATTAAGGATATTAAGAAGACATTGGATGAGCACAAACAAGAATTTGAAAGCATACATAGAAAAATAGCAGATCTTATGGGAATGAAAGGTGCAATAAATGAAATAAAAAATACTGGAATCATATAATAGCAGATCTGAGGAGGCAGAAGGAAAGATTGGTGAGCTTGAAGAAACGGCCTTTGAAAGTGAACATACAAAAGAACAGATGAAGAAAAGATGGAAAAAACTTGAACAAGTTCTCAGAGAACTAAATGACAGGAAGAGACGTGCAAATATACATGCCATAGGTGTTCCAGAAGGAGAAGAGAAGGGAAAAGGGGCAGAAGGAATATTTGAAGAAATAATGGTAGAAAATTTCCCAACTCTATTGAAGGACATAGATATCCATGTCCAAGAATCACAATATACTTCCATCAAAAAAAATCTGAATAGACCAACTCCAAGACACATACTTATCAGAATATCAAATGCCAAAGACAAAGAGAGAATTCTGAGAGCAGCAAAGGAAAATAAATGCATAACATATAAGGGATACCCAATAAGAGTAAGTGCTGATTTCTCACTAGAAACCTGGAGGCAAGAAGACAGTGGTATATATTTAAGATACTGCAAGAGAAAAACTTCCAGCCAAGGATCCTATCTCTGGCAAGAATGTCTTTCGAAAATGAGGGTGAGTTTAGAATATGCACTGATGAACTGAAACTGATAGAGTTTGTAACAAAGAGACCCATTTTGCAGGAAATACTAAAGGATGTGAAACAGCCTAAAAAGAAAAGACAGGAGAGAGAGGACTGGAAGAGAACCTAGAAATGAAGATTATATTAATTAAAGTAATTAAAAGAGACAAAAGAGTTGTGAAAATAAAATATGACATATAAAATCCAAATGTTTGGGAATGAACTTAGCCAAAGATATGAAGCACATATATTCAGAAAACTACAATTCATTGTTAAAGGAAATTTTTTTAAAAGTCCTAAATGGCTGAAGGAATATTCCATGCTCACAGATTGGAAGACTAAATATCATTAAGATGTCAGTTCTACTCAGATTAATGTACAGTTTTGGTGAGGTCCTGATAAAAATTCCACCAACAATTTTTAAAGAAATGGAAAACATGATTGCCAGGTTTGTTTGGAGTGGCTGGGGACCTGAATGGCCAGAAACATCTTGGAGGGGAGTTGCAAGTTTGGAGGACTCTTATTTCTGGACTTTAAATCATGTTACCAGGCTATGGTGGTAGAGGCAGGGTGCTGCTGGCACAGAGACAGACATGTATACAAATGAAACTGGATTGATGGTTCAGAAACAGACCTTCACATCTATGGTCAAGTGATTTTTTTTTTTTGGTTACATATCCACCCCTTTATGCTTGCTCTTGCTGTGTTCATTTCTCTGCATTCTTCTGTATGCACTCTGTCTCCCCCTGCTGCGGCGATGCACCAAGCCAGGTCACTGCACAGGCAGGTCTGCTTCCATTCACAGGCGGCTCTGCTTCCATTCATGGGCAAATCTGCTCCATTCGCAGGTGACTTGCCCTGCCTGTGGTGGCTTTGCCCTACCTGTGGTGGCTTTTTTTGCCCTACCCATGGTGGCTCTGCCCTGCCCATGGCAACTCGCTCTTCTCAAGGCGGTCTGCCCGCTTGGAGAGGTCCCTGGGAACTGAACCCAGGGCCTCCCATGTGGTGAACTGGTGCCCTTATCCACTGGGCTACAGCCAGCTCCCATGGTCAAGTGATTTTTGACTAGCCTGTCAAAACCACCCAGCTCAGGCAGAACCATTCAGTGAATGGTGCTGAGAAAACTGGATATCCATGGCAAGGGAGGGAAGGATGACCCCTGTCTCACACCTTATACAGAGGCGACCTCCAGGTGTGTGGAAGACCTGGGTATAGAAGCAGGAACCTTAGAGCTTCTAGAGGAAAATGTGGAAAATATCTTTAAGACCTGGTGGTAGGTGGTAGATATTTAAAGGAGATAAGAAGTGAACTGAGATGGGCTACTGATATTGTATGTAGATGTTTTAATTAGATCTACTGTAAAAGTGTGTAAATATACAGTTGATTGTAACATCTGGTTTAGAGATGGGGATGTGAATGAAAATGGTAGTCTAGAGATGTAAATGCCAGTGGCAGAAGGTTAGAATAATCTAGGGCCTGAATAGCACAGTAAACCCAGAAGTAGATGAGAATTGTGGTTGATGATACAGAAGCAAGAGTGTCCTTTGTGACCTAGAGCAGGTGTACATCACTGTCTCAGGGTGGTGGGAATGTGGATAAGCATGGGAAAAATACAACTGGTGTGACCTATTGGCTGTGGTTAACAGTAATATTGTAATATACTTGTATCTATGCTGTAGCAGTTTGGCAGTTTGATATAGTTATGAATTCCAAAAATATATATTGATTGTGATTTTAAACTAATCTGTTTATCTGGGCATAAGTAAGTTATGATTAGAAATTTATTTATTTATTTATTTTTAAAGATTTATTTATTTTATTACATATCTCCCTTTCCCCCCGTTGCGGCGACGCGCCGAGACTTGGTCACTGCACAGGCGCGGCTTTCCCCACTTGTGGGTGGCTTCTGCTTCTATTCACGGCCGGCTCTTGCTTCAGTTCATGGGTGGCTGGCTGCGCTCCATTCGCAGGTGACCTGCCCTGCCTGTGGCGGCCTTTGCCCTGTCCGTGGCAGCCTTTTTCCCCACCCACGGCGGCTCTGGCCCGCCCATGGTGGCTTGCCATTCCCAAGGCGATCTGCCCTCTAGGAGAGGTCCCTGGGAACCGAACCCAGGGCCCCCCATGTGGTATCCCAGCATGCTCCTTATCCACTGAGCTATCTAGCCAGGCCCTGATTAGAAATTTAATTGGGCCATGTCAGTAGGGTGTTGAGCCCTGCCCCTTGGTGGCGGGGTCTCAATAAGATAAAAGACATGGCAAAGAACAGAGTTGGAGAGTTTTGAGTTGCAGTTTTGATGTTGGAGGAGAGAAGGCCCCAGGATAAAGACAAGCCTTTCACCTCAGAGTTCACAGCTGGCCTTGTTGGAGAAAGGCAAAGCCTAGACAGCCTCATAGTCTACAGCTGACCTTGTGGAGGAAACAGAGGAGCTAAGCCCGGAGAGAAAGGCAGCCATGGGAAGCCTGAACCCTGTCAAACATCAGCAGCTGCCTTGCCCCAATACATAGCAACAGACATTGGTGAGGGAAGAAACATACTTTATGTCCCAATAACTGTAAGCTTCTACCCCAAATAAATACCCTTTATAATAAACAAATGATTTCTGATATGTTGCATCAGCACCCCTTTGGCTGACTAATACATGTGCCAAAGAAGTACTGTCTTGATAATGGGGCAGTATGGAAAATGTGTGCCAAATGTATGCTATGGACCTGGTAATAATCAACTGATGTTATCTCATACTCTGTAGTAAATGTTCCACCACAGCGTGATGTGTTGATAGAAGGGTATTGTTTGGGAATTCTGCACATGTGCATATTGTTTTGTAAGTTTACAGCTTCTCTCCTAAAAATATATTTAAAGAATAATAATAGGGTGGGTTGGGGGGAAAATATACCAAATGTAAGCTAAGGAATATAATTAGTACTAAGAGTTTCACAATATTCTTTGAAAACTTGTTACAATTGCCTCACAACAATTAAGTGTAGTTGGAGGATTGATTTTTGGGACCCTTGTATGATGTTATGAATGTTTGCTGTGTAAGTTCACAACCTTTACTATAAACTTATTGTTTCTGTATGTTCATGTATAAATTATATAAAATAAAAATAATAATAGGGTGGGTTAGGGGAAAAACTTTTGTTAGTAGTAATAATTTGAAAATGCTCTTTAATCATTAGTTAAAAATGTTTAACAACAATGCAAGGTATTTGTGGTAGGGTGAGGTATGACAGCCCTGTATTATTTTATGTATGTTCATTTTGTAAGGTAACTATTTCTATACACTTATTATTTATGCATGTTCATGTATGAGTGATATACTTCAATAAATTATATATATATATTTAATAAACCTTCATGTCTATGTCCAATTGATTTTAGTTTTGAAAGAAAGTTCAAATTTTAATAGTGAGTGGAAGTCCAGTTTAGATTTGATATAATCAATTATTTTTTTATTATATATCCCCCCATTTCTGCTTCTTCTTGTTGTGTTCATTTTTGTGTTCTTCTGTGTCTGCTTATCTCCCCCTGTTGTGGCGATCCACTGAGTCAGCTCCCCACAAGGCAGCCTTGCCTGCTCTTGGGCAGCCTTGCTCTGCTCATGGGGGCTTGCCCTGAACGTGGTGGCTTGCCCTGCCCATGGCAGCTTTGCCCTTCCCAAGGCAGCTTTACCTTCTCAAGGCAGTCTGCCCACTCAAGGAGGCCCCAGGAACCAAACCCAGGGCTTCCCATGTGGTAAACAAGTGCCCTACCAATTGAGCTACAGCTGGCCCCCATAATCAATTATTAAATATGTATAACATGGCAACAAACATTTACAAATGTATATAATGTTTCAAATATAAAAAAATAATTACAATGTCATTCTGCTTTTATATTACAACTCTATGGATTGGATATAATTTCTATGGATGAAATAAGTTATTGTTTTAGTCACCTAATTTCCATTTAGGCCATAATTTTTTCTAGATAATGAAATTCCTATTTTGGAATTCTTCACATCGAATTGGAATGAATTACAGAAGATAACAATACACCAACTCTTAATTTTATGAGGCAGAAGAACTCAAAATCTTGCTCAACAGTAGTCATGCTAAATCATGTATGATCTAGATAAATTTAAGTAAAGTGTATGATATTAAAGAGTTAAAGAAAAATGAAGTATCCAACAATATATCTCTTCTCTATCCCTCTGCAAATAAAAGCAAATTTGTATGAAAATAAATACAAAATACTGATCACAGGAACAATTATTGTTGTTCTGAGTAATTACTGTTGCACTGAGGAATTATTGTTCATATACTATAATGTTATTTTACATTTATCTGGTCTGCTCCAGCTCTTTTTTTGGTTACTATTTGCATATAATGCTTTTTCCAAACATTGTCTGTGAAGGCTTTGAACTCACTCTCATTTTTGAAGGACAGCTCTGATGGATACAGAATTCTGGGCTGACAGTTTTTCACTTTCAGTACATTATACACATGATATCACTCTCTTCTCTCCTCCACAGTTTCTGATGAGAGGGTCACACTTAATCTTATCAAGTTGCCCTTGTATGTGATAATTTGCTTTTATCTTGCTGCTTTCAGATGTCTCTTATCTCTAATATTTTTCATTCTGAATAGCAGGTGTCTCATGTTAGGTCTATTTATGTTTATTTTGTTTGAGTTGCATTGTCCTCCTTGAATATTGAAATTTATGTACATAAGGGTTGAGAAGTTTTCTGTCATTATTTCTTCAAGTATTCTTTCTGCCCCCTTTCCATTCTCTTCTCCTTATGGGACACCAATAATGCAAACATTTGTGTGTTTTGCATTGCCATTCAATTCCCTGAGACACTGTTCCATTTTTTCCATCCTCTTCTCTTTCTGTTCTCCTGTCTTTTCTAGTTCAGATGTTGTGTCTTTGAAATTCAGTAATTCTTTCTTCAAGCAATTCAAATCTGGTCTTATGTGCCTCTAATGTATTTTTAACCTCATCAATCATGTGTTCAATTCCTATAAGTTCTGTTACTTTTCTTTACAGGCTTTCAAATTGTTCTTTATGATCTCCCATTGTCTTCTTAATCTCTGCTATTTTCTTTAAATACTTTTAAGTGATTTAGAAGACTTGTGTGATTATCATTGATTAATTGTCTTAAATCCTCTATCTCTTCAGGATATTTGGTTTGTTCTTTTGGTTGGGCCATCACTTCCTGTTTCCAAATATGACTTGTAATTTTTTGCTGATGTCTTGGCATATAAATATGTTGGTTAAATTACTCTGATGCTAATTTCTCTCTCTTGCCTAATTTTTCCCAAGCTTTATGATATTTGGTTCAACTTATTCTCAGCCTTTAAAACTGCCCAGCTTAAGATTTCAAAATTAGGCCAGGGACTCACTATTGAGGCACAGATTTTCTCCCAGGGGTTGGTTACAGAGAGTGCAGAGAACAGCTTTTGTTCATGCAATTTCCTGTCTAGCCAACAGATGGCACTACTCTGTGAACCTTACCATGGAGGTGTCTCACTCTCAGTTTTCTTGTGTCAAATTTCCAGATTCAAAGAGGACTATGTTGGATGAATTCACTGAAGAAAGACATCCTGAACTCCCCTCCCTTTTCCCTTGAGACAGCTGACAGTTAAGAAGATATCTGTTCCCCTCTCATTCAGCTGCAGTGAGCTAGGTGTTTTACCTCACTTAATATCTTGAGGGTGGGGGAGGGGAGTTCTTCCTGGCTTTGGTATCTCACATTTCTCATTTTGGCTCCTTCATCAATCTGTCCCTCACCCTCCTAGGAATAGTGTAGCACTATCCTGGTCTGCTGACTCCCAAAGCAGGTCCCTTGGACAGCTTTTGGCTCTTTCTCCATTGTTTTTTAAGAGCATTCAGCTCTTCCTGTTAGTCCATCACCATCTTCCCTCCAGTTGATTTTTGAGAAGTGTGCTGCATCTACACAGTGAGGAAAGAATTCTCTATTTTTTTCATTTTAAAAACAATTTATTGAAATATCTCATTCATAGCTGAATATAAATAAACAATAAATGTATAGTAAAAATGGTGGACATACAAAATAAACATGCAAAACACCATACAGGGCTCCCAAACATCACCCCATCTGGCTTGCTTCACTCAATATATTGTCCTCCAAGTTGATCCATGTAGTCATATGCTTCACAACTTCATTTCATCTTACAGCTGCATAATATTCCATCATATATATACACCACAATTTGTTGATCCATTCATCAGTTGATGGACACCTGAGTAGTTTCCATCTTTTGACAGTTGTGAATTTCACTATGAACAAAGGTGTGCAGATGTCTGTTCCTGTCACTATTCTCAGTTTTTCTGGGTATATACCACTAAGAATATTGCTGAGCACTATGGTATTTCTCTATTTAACTTCCTTTAGCCCTGCCAAACAGATTTTCACAGTAGTTGTACCATTCTACATTCCCACCAACAGTGAATAAGTGTTCCTATCTCTCCAAATCCTCTCCAACACATATAGTTTTCTGCTTTTTAAATAGTGGGCATTCTAGAATGTGTGAAATGGTATCTCATTGTAGCTTTGATTTGCATGTCCCTAATAGCCAGTGATGTTGAATATTTTTCATGGAGTTTTTTGCCTTTGTAATTTTTTCTTTAGCAAATTGTCTATTCCTCTCTTTTGCCTATTTTTAATTGGGTCATTTGTCTTTTTATTGTTGTGTTGTACGATCTCTTTATGTATTATGCATATTAGACCCTTGCCTGATGTGTGATTTCCAAATGTTTTCTCCCATTTAGTAGGCTGACATTTTACCCTCTCCACAAAGTCCTATGAGGTGCAGAAGTGTATAATTCTGAGGACTTCCCATTTATCTATTTATACTTTTGTTGCTTGTGCTTTGGGTATAAGTTTTAAGAGACCTCAACCTACTATAAGGTCTAGTAGATGCTTGTTATCTTTTAGGAATTTTATGGTCCTGGCTTTCATGTTTAGATCTTTGATCCATTTTGAATTGATTCTTGATTGGAAGTGAGGTAGGGATCCATTTTTACTCTTTTGGTTCTGGATATCCAGTTCTCCCAGCACCATATGTTGAAAAGATTGTTCTTTCCCAGAAAAGTGGACTTGATAGGCTTATAAAAAATGAGTTGACCATAATGATGAGAGTTTATTTCTGACCTCTCTATTCCTCCATCTAATCAGAAATCCTCCAAGAATAGTCTCTTTAAAATATGCTGTTGGGAATACTGGATATCTATATGGAAAAGAATGAGAGTGGATTCCTACCTCTCACAGTCTTCACAAATTAACTGAAAATTGACCAAATAACATAATATAAGAAACAAAATTATAAAATATGTTGGGGATTGAATTATGTACACTTTAAAGCATGTTTCTAATCTTAACCTATTCTTGTGAGTGTGAATCCATTTTATACAGAAGCATTTGAAGACACTATTTTTAATTAAGATAGGAAAAACTGAATAAATTTAAGTTTTAACCTGATTACAGAGACCTTTATAAGCAGCATGAAATTCATTGAAACAATGCCACAGAAGAAGCTGGGAATCTATAGGACTGGGAGTAGAAAAGGGAATGATATAACCATGTGCATTGCCACATGGCAGAAAAGCCAAGAATGAAAGATCACTAGCACACAGACCTAATACTATTGCCTTTGGGGGAGAAAAAAATGACTTTATGACATCTTGATTTTGGACTTCTGACAGCCTCAAAACTGTGAGCTAATAACTTGCCATCGGTTTGGTAAAGCCAAGCCATTTACTAGTATTTTCTTTAGCAGCCAGGAAACTAAGACAAACTCCTAGAGGGAAATATGGGGAAATTTCTTCAGGATATTGTGTTAGGCAATGCTTCCTTAGCATTTACACCAAAAACCAGGGACAATGAGGAAAAAATAGATAAATGGTACTTAATCAAAATTAAAATCATTTGTTTATCAAAGTACTTTATCATGAATTTGCAAAAATACCTACACTATGGTAGAAAATATTTGGAAATTATTTTTCAGATAATGGTCTATTATTCAGAATGTAAAAAGGAAGCCTACAATTATACAACAAAAGTCAACATTACCCAATTAAAAAGTGGGGAAAATTTATATTTTCCCCCCAAAAATGTAAGTGGTCTATAAGCACATAAAAAGAGGTAGAACATCAATGCCCTTAAAGAAATGCAAATCAAAATTTCAATGAGATTCCATTTCACATCAAAATATTGCCTACTACAAAAAAAAGGAAAATAACCAATGTTGGTCATGATGTGAAGAAATGGGAACACTTGTTCATTGTTATTGGAATGTAAAATGATGTTCATACAGTTATTGGTAAAAAGTTTGGAGGTTGATCAGAAGTTTGTGTATAGAATTACCATATAACCTAGTAATCACACAACTAGGTATATACCTTAAAGATTTGAAATCAGAAACTCAAACACATATTTGTGCACTAGTGCTCAAAGGAGCAATATTCACAATTGCTGAAAGATGAAAGCAACCTAAATGTCCATTATCACATGATTGGATAAGCAAAAGATGGTATATACAAAAGAAAGGAATACTATTCTCCCATATAAAGGAATTAAATTCTCATACATACTACATGCAAGAAGTTGAAGACATCATGTTGATTGAAATAAGCAATACACTAAAGGACAAATATTGTGAGATATCACTTCATACAAAAACATTAGAATATGCAAATTCATAAAATCTTAAATCTTAATATAGGTTACCAGGATCAGGTTTGGGTGTAGGGAGTGGAAGTTAATGCTTAATCACTACAAAGTGAATCTTTAAGGTGTTTGCAATGGACGGTGATGATGGTAGTACAAAATGGATGGTGATGATGGAGTACAAAAAGGCAATATTAATGCCACTGAAGTCTATATTTGTAAGAGGTTAATCAAAAATATTGTTTTATTTACATTAATTCAATGTTATTCCAGTTTTATTTTCCCATTTTTAAGTTAAATTCTTTAGTTTTATTCTAGCACATAGAGATGATGGATTTTTTTAACCTCTTTATTAATACAGGAATCTAATATTTCCATTATTTATCTGAGTGCCACCTTATCTTACATGCAGTGGAAACCATTATTTGTATTTATATCCACTATAGAAGTATTCTAGAGTCAAATATTTTAATTACTATTTGAACAAGAATAAATTAATGACATTTATAGATTTATTTTTAATTTTCAAATTGAAAGTTCTTTCAGTTTCTATCATTTGAATATTAACTTAAATATATATTTTATTTTTGTCATATAATTTAGCTCCAATAGTTAAAATGTTCCAATTTATTGAAATTTATGGATAAGTAGTGGGTTTTTTTGGAAATAACATATGCTGGGAAAGAAAGTGTCAACTGTTCTGCAAATTTCAAATGATCAAATATATTATTGTATTTTACTATTGAACTAATTAAATAGTACATGTGTTTTATTCATTATGCCACTTCATTTAATTCATTTATTCAGTAGATTTTTATGACTACCTGCAAAGTACCAGGTACTGTATATACAATATAACAAACCATGAAAGATCTTTGTCTTCTTGAATTCTATAGTTTACCTGGGATATACTGGAAATTATACAGAAGTATGAGATATGACATGTTAAAATTTGAAAAGTAATATTAACAATAAAAGAAAGTATAATGCAGACTAGGGGGTGACATTTGGAGGAAGAGGCATGAAAAATCAATGGCAGATACTGTGGTCAGGGTGGCCCTTAAGTTGGCATTTGATCAAAGATTTGAAAGGGGAAGAGCTAGTCATATGTATTCATGGGTTCCAAACAGGGGAACACCATTGCAAAGGCCCAGGACAGGTGGTGAACAGTTCAGTTTGAGGAACTTGGAAGTGCTCCATCTACAAGGTTAGCATTCTATTTAGTGGGGATGATGAGCAATAATCAATGAAGTCTATGTATATGGAATGTGCTATCTGTTATGGAGGAAAAACTAATTGGAAGAGGTCCATGGAGGCAGTAAGTCTTGATCACTTAAAAAATAATTTATAGAAAATTCTTCAGGGGCCCGGCTAGATCGCTCAGTGGATAAGAGCGCCCTGGGGTACCACATGGGAGGCCCCGGGTTCAGTTCCTGGGGACCTCTCTGAGCAGGCAGATGGCCTTGAGAAAGGCAAGCTGCCATGGGCGGGGCAAAAGCCGCCGTGGGCAAGGCAAAAAGCCGCCACAGGCAGGGCGGAGCACCCACGGGCATGGCAAAGTCACCCGTGAAAAGTGGAGCTGCTGTCTGCGAAGCGCAGAATTCGGCAGCCCGCAAAAACATGGAGGACTGCTGCCCACAAAACATGGAGCGGAGCTGCCCGTGAAAATGGAATGGAGCCACCCAAGAATGGAAGAATGGAGTGAGCCGCCGCCGCGGAGGGTTGACTCAGCGTGCCACCGCAAAGACAGGGGAAGACAAGAAGCAAACATAGAAAAACACAGAAGAATGGACACACAGCAAGAGCAAGCGGGGGGGGGGATATGTAATAAATAAAAAATAAATCTTTAAAAAATTTAAAAAAAAAGAAAAAAAAAGAAAATTCTTCAAAGGTAATGTCACCTTAGAGTAATCCTTATTTAGTGAAATAGAAAGTTAACAAATACCTGGAGGAAGTGAGTTCAGACAAATGGATTCATAAACATAACAATCTGAAATATTAGTTACTTTGTGTCCTTTTATCTCAACATTTAAATCATTTTGTATTCATAAAAATTGTGTACCTAATATAATATATTGCATTTTGTATTTTGACTCTGTTTGATAATCTCTGTCATTTTATAGGAATTTATTCTGCATAATAAATATAAAATTAAAATTTTCTCTAATACATGAAGTTTTATTATATTACTATTTCTAGTTTCCTTTTGCAAATGTATTTCCTTTTTTGTATCCCTTACTTATTTTTTGTCTTTAGCTATTTTCTGATAGTTGCTCTTTTGCTCATCCACCACTTTCTATATTTTAAAGTGCAAGTATTCTAGGAAAAATCTAACATATTATATGCCATATTCTCCAATATCCATAAATTCTTGGCTTCATTTTTTAATGTGTCTAATCTTTGCACATGGATATGAGTGACTTTGACTACATGATATAAAAGTATGATTTTCATTCCATTAATTGAATACCTTATTTTATCAAAAATTCATGAAATAATTATTGACCTAAAATTTTTATGAATGATAATTTTGTTTATCTTAAGTTTATATCAAAGATATCTTACAGGTAGCTAAATAGAAATTAAACTCAAGGAATACACGTGTTTAACAGGAACATTGCCAGGACACACAAAACTTAGACTGAACAATTATAATTATCATTATTTGAAAGCTATTATATTGAACATATTTTAAACTTAGTGTTTTTATCAGCATATTTAAAAGGAAAAGTTATCTGAAAAACTTCAGACACTAGTGGTTGGTCATATGCTATGGGAGAGAACAAGAGAATTGGAAAAATCAGACAGGGAGTATAATTGAAGATGAGGCAAGGGAATTCATGGTTCACATTGGAATTATCGGTATTACTGAGGGTTAAAAGGGAAAGTGAAGAGTGAGAGGCTATGCAAGAGAATGCTTGATACACCAGATCCAAAAGAACATACTGAGAAGAGTTGAAATAAACATTTAAGCATAATTTTGTACAAATATAGTATTACTTCTTATCATGTGCAAGTGAAGTGTGGCATGATTTTTCTTCTACAGACAGCAGCAGGAACATAGTAATGATTTATAAAACAATTAGAAAAAATACTTTTTATATTAAATAAATTACTGTGCAATCTGCTTAATATATTTTATATAAGAATATACATTCAGTGCAACTGAAAAATCAAAATAACACTTTCAAAGTTGAACCAAGATGAATATAAATATGTTGTAAAAGCCCTAATCTTTCACATAATTTTAAAAATTAAGGATTGTATTTCCAATGAATGAATGAAAATCTCTGGTAGAGAAAAAAATGAATAAAATATAATCCATTTACAGAGTGTCAATTAAAATGATGAAAAATTACAGGGCAAATAATCTTAATCACATACTGTGATTTGAATTAAAAACATATATAAGCTAAAATAGTATATAGCATAAATCTAATAATATTATTTCCTTAGTTGTAACAAATGACCACATGGATGCATGGTTTTGCTCATAGAGGTTATATGGGAACTCTGCATTTTCTGCATGAGTGAATAGGTAGGCAATAGCCTCAATATATCACAAAAATAATGCTGTATTAAATTTCATACGTGGTTCCTCATATTATAAAATTTTCTGATATAAATTATTATTCTGTTAAATGAAGTTTGCAGGAGACAGAAACTTATAAAATAGGCAAGAAAGAAAAGAAAAAAATACAAAATGTAAACATACAGACATGCACAGAGTTCATTATATGAGCTAAATTCAGTCACTTCATTCCCAAGACTGAAGACTCATTCTTTTTATATGTTTGTTTCTAATATAAGATATATGAGTGTGGAGTGGGGAGCTCAGTGCTTGGGTGCCTGCGTCCCACTAATGAGGTCCCAGGTTCAATTCCCAGTACTTCCTTAAAATAAAAGATATAGATATATGAGAATTTCCTAACCAGTTGACTATAAGTATTTGTCATATATACAAATGATAACTCTGTTTATGTTTTTCCTTTTTCTAACTATACAAAAATGTATCATTTCAGAATTAAACTAATATGTTTTGAATAGAAATATATTCGAGACTATCCACATACTGAAGAAATATATACTAAGGGTAGAATAGCATCCCTGACCTTGATAAATCACCACTGTGCTTCCCCAAGTATAGCAGTTTGAAATTATTTATGAATCCCCAAAAGAGAGATTATGTTTGTAAACTCATCTATTCCTCTGGGTGGGACACCCTTTGAAAATGTTGGATTCAGCTGAACTGTCTTGATTAAATTACCTTTGAAGATTTGGGGTTTGATTTGACCATATTAGTAGGGTGTGACTCAGGGTTGAATCCCCATTTTCTTGGTGGGCTGATACAAAAGGGCACTCACCCAAGAGAGAGTGCTCCATAGACACAGAAGGGACAGAACTCTGTCGGTTTTTATCCTACAGCCCAGGGGTCAGATAAGCCATTTGCCTGATAGTTTGCAGCTGAAGAGAAGAGCGCAACTAAGCAGCTGATATGGCTTGGAAAGAAATGAGCCCTATGGCAGACTTATATAGGAAGCCCTGAGAGAAGAGTCCTATGCCAGCCTACAGCTGAGATCAGAAGATACTGGGCCCATGGAACCTTAAGAGGAAGAAGGAAGGAAGATCAGGCAGAGATCACCTGCCATCTTGCTTCAACATGTGGTGGCTGACATTGGTGTGAAAGCAGCCTTGAGCTGGACTCTTTAGGGCCTTGTAACTGTTAGATTTTACCCCAAAATAAATACCCTTTATAATGGCCAACAGATTTCTGGTACTTTACATCAGCACCCCTTTGGCTGATTAAAACACCAAGTAAATACAAACAAGAGAAAATCATCAAAACCTAAAATGTATGCCTAAATGCATGCACCTATAAATAAGTTGTTATATATTTGCCATGAATTTTCACTTGTATATTTTGTATCTGCTACATTTTCTAGAGACTATGAAGAACATAAACATGAATAGACTAACTCAAAGTGTTTATAGTCTTCTTGGAAAGAGATAAATATCACACACACAAGCACACACACATTCACATATTTTATTTTAAAAGAGCTTCATCAAAGTCACCTTAGGTTACCTTCAACATATGTTGAAAATATGTTGACTCAATTCATTCCTTTGATTACTACTCAATGATTCATGCACATATGAAACAGTACTGAGAGGCATCCTTTCTAATGGTAATGTTGTAACAATGTTATGGAGAATTCATTCCTCACAGTTTACATTAAAGAATAATTATTCAGCTCTGAAATTCTCACCTCCAGGGAAAAGATTATCTTTTTAATAATATATATCTTTATGACTACAAATTGCTACTGGATTTATGTGTAGCTAATGGTTCATTAATCTACAAAAATATACATATTTGTTTATTAAGTCTTTGTAGTTAGTCACAATATAGCTATTTGGATATTAGTCTCTGCTATTTTTATTTTATTTTATTTCATTTTTAATTAATTAATTTTTTAGCATATATTGATTACACAAATGTTACACAGAAATTTTAGGGGTACCCATATACCCCACCTTCCAAACCTCCCACAACCTCCCATATATACATCCTTCATAAGTGCAGCATATCATCTGCAATAGATATACACATTTTGGGGCTTTGCCACTAAGTTTGGGCCACAGTTCACACTGTAGACCTCACTCTTTCTCACACAGTTCTGCATGATATATGATAATATAAAATGGCCTATATCTGCATTGCAACATTACCCAGGACAATTCCCAAGTCCCAAAAAAGCCCCTGTATTACAACTGCCCTTTCCTCTCCCTGCCCTCAAAGCATCCAGTGGTCACTGTCTCCACATAATTTTGTAATTTCTTCCATTGCATGAATCACAACAAGTCTATAACAGGACACCAGCAAGTCCTCTCTAGTACATAGCTCTTCCCCCAATCCCGAGGAGTCTGGGATGGTGTTGTCCCCTTCACCACCAAGTGAGAGGGGGCTTATATTCCATGGATAAGATGGATGAGATTATTCTGCCTATAGCAGCAGACTCTCTCCATTCCCCGGGATAGCTGTTGTTCATCATCATCTCCCCACTAGGTGTCCTGGGGGAGTCCACTGAGTTGTAGAGTAGGAGTTGCAGGCCCACCAAGCCTCTGGACCCAGCTGGCACACGGACAGCCCATAGTCTCCACTCTCTGGAAGTACACCTAAAACTCCGGCATCATGTATAGGTTTGAATAGAAGAGACAGATGGATCATATGCAGTGAAGACATATTTTGATCAGATTCTGTCACTCTCCGGAGGAAGGATTCCAAATTAGGGCCCACTGGTAAGGCACCAAATTCTGGGACTATCTGCCCTGATATAGGACCTGGATGTCCCCAGAGCCCTCAGGAGCCCCTCTGTTTGGGGTGAGATCCATAGTGGAAACCTAGAAGGTCCTACTGGGATGTGCATAAGTGTTACCTCTACAATTTGTTGAAATTTGCATGCTCTTTAAAAAAGCACCAGAGCAAATTATATAACTGACAAATAAATTTGGTGTTCATAACATGTAATATTCTTCTAAGAATAAATAAAACTCTAACCAACAATATCATGCTATAGCTCATTATTGTGCAGTTCAGTGCATATTATAGACAGTAAGAAGACTATAAAGTTTTAAAGAATTTATGCATTCTCTAAATATATAAATTACTATAAATAACATTTTACTTATACAGATTTAACCAACAGAAATTTAGAAAATTTCTTCAACTTTATAACACTTCCCAAACACTCTTCATGCAGCTCTTAATATATTAAATTTTTCCTTCATATTTATTCCTTTAGAAAGATACTGTTTACCAAAAATAAAACTTAAGAAGTACAGAAAAAACTATTTTACCAATAAATTTAGGAAAACCTATGATTCCTAATGGTATCAAAATTACCTTCCCATTACCATCACCTTAATATACTCACATGTTTATTGGAACACTAATATCCATACCTTAGAAGTATATTTACTTTCAACATTGAGGGTTAATCTTTAAAAGCAAAAACTCTTCAGTTTGTTAAATATTACCCAGGTCTCTGCAAATGTCATGTTTCTGAAATAGACAGCTAGTAAGTATTTAATTTATTTTATAAATAATTGTTCCCTGAGAAGTAAACATAAGCCTAAACATTCATAATAGTCTGAGGAAATACATATTGTGATTTATTACAGGTATGGCATCAGTTTCAGTCTTACATTAGACCACATAAAATTGCACTGTGTGTTAATAGTGTAATCAGTCTTCAATATATCATAAAATTAGATATTTTAGCACTTCACTTTTTATAAAGTAAAGAACAAATTACTGCAACAGTTTGGAATTAAAGATATCCTTAAGGGTTTGATTTAGAATATTAAAAATTGTCAGGTTTGAATTATTTTAAAGTGGCCTCTATTTAACAGTCACAAATAAAATAGTAAAAGAGTGAGGAAAACACGACTTCTGAAATAGTTAAGGCTTTGTTGTTCTTGAACCACTAACAGTTTCAAAAGATTAACGTGGATTATACAAAGATATTCCAATAATACACAGACTTTTGCATTTTATATCAATTATTTTGAAAAATGTCTATTCTAACCTTTTTCTAAAAAGGACTAATAATTTAAGAAAACTTGATTACTTTAACAGAGTTAAAATTGAATTTTTATCTTGTATCACTATACAACTTGATGAATAAATTAATCATTATTAGTATTGATCACAATGGTTAAAATTTGTTTTCACAAAGTTTCTATGATTTTTTTTATTTTTAGGCAGTGCTGGGGATTGAACATGGAAACTTGTACATGCAAGGCAGGTACTCAATCACTGAACTACACGTGCTCCCCAGTGTCTATGATTTTACTACTCACACTTTTTATTTGCATTCTGCAAAAAACCAGTAATTTAAACTCAAGACAATATTACACCTTTAAATAAGCTTATTAATCTAATCTATAGTTAGCTTTGATTAACACAATATTTACTTCCACATTCCCTCTACAGCCTTTTATATCCATTCAAGTTGCCTCTCATTCTATGAAAATCAGTCATTTTATCTTACGGCAAAACCATACTTCTTCAAACAAGCATATCAAATTTTAATCAGCATTGGCTAAAGAATAATACACATTCACAAATTTACAACTTCCATATTTACTCAGGTCTCATAGCATATATTTCTACCTATCATTCTGTGAAAATCCAATTATTTCACTTTAATACAAAACTACATTCTTTTCTTTAACAAAGCATACCCTGCAGACTTTATATTCCTGCATACTTGAAATTATCAAAATGATCTTTGAACTGCCTTCACACATTTTACTTTTTAAAAAAAGCATTTATGAAAATAATAATTCATTAAATGCAAACATATTTTTCATCATCTCAAAGATCTAATGGACATAATATTAACTTATTTTATTAATACCCATATCAACCTAGGGAGATGATACACAAGTAGAATAAAATTGAAACATGATAGTTCATGCAAAAATGTTTTTTTTCTTTTACTCCATAGGTGGTTAAAATTTTGTTGATTCCATAATATCTTAGAATTATAAATAACCTTGAAAGCAAACTGAGTATTAGGTTCTGGAGAATATACAGTTGTTTAATTTTTTAAAAGCATAGTCTTAAAAAAACTTTCCATAGATTTCAAGTACATTTTCCTTTACTTACTGAAATTTGGCATTTAGATTTTACTCAAGTACTCACTTCACAAGGCTGAAATATCCTAAATTGGGATATTAGAGGACACACCATGAAAGACAAGATTTACATTGTAGTATTGTCTCTGTCCCTTATCGTTCTTAATCTCCAGGCCAAATAGAAAAAATTATGAGCCAAATCCACATTTCACCCTTCTATCTTCACCCAGCCTTTCCCTCATAGCTCCTCCAACCACTTTGTCTTTTACAAGGTTAAAGATATTTCTTGAATTCTGTCAAGAATAGAAGACTCTGGGGGCATGGATAGGTAAGATAGAAGGAAAGAATCTAGGAAAACTTTTAAATTTTATTTTTATTTTGTATATTCACATTTTCACCTGAACTTCCCTACAAGTCCTGTAAAATTAATTGGCCATGGTCTGAGTATTTTATTTTTATAAACTTACAAAATGCACAAGAAGATTATTTTTTTCTAATTTGGGAACCCAGGAGTACTCATATATATATATATATTTTAATTTAATTTTTTTTACTTTTTAAAGATACTTAGAATACATAAATGTTACATTAAAAATGTAGGGGATTCCAATATGCTGTACACCTTACCACTCCCACACTTTCCCACATTAACAACATTCTTTATTAGTGTGATATATTTGTTACAATTGATAAAGACATATTGCAGCGTTGCCAATAAGCATGGATTACTGTTTGGATTATAGTTTAAACTCTCTCCTGCACAATCTTGTAAGTTATGACAAGATATATAATGACCTCTATGTCATTGCAACATCACTCATGACAATTCCAATGTCCCAAAAATATTCCCATCTTACACTTATTTTCCTCCTCTCCCTCCCCTCAGAACCTCCAATGGTCACTGCTTCCACAGCAATGATAACAGTTATTCTATTTTTAGAATAACAATAAGTCTATAGTAGAAAAACAATAAGTCTTCTCTAGTCCATTGTTCATTCCCCAATCTTGAGGATTCTGGGCTGGTGATGCCCATTATGCTTCTAATTGAGAGGGGGATTAGATCTCATAGAGAAGATGGATAGGACTATCTTGCTTGCAGTTGTTGACTCTCTCTGTTCCTTGGGATGATGGATGTCCATCATCATCTCCTTGTTAGTTGTCCTCGGTGTGTCCAATGAACTGGAAAGTAGGTATTGCAACTCTGTTGAGATTCAGAGCCCAGATGGCACATGGACAGAACAAAGATTTAAACCCCTTGGACATACAGCTATCCACTCTAGTCCTAATTGTAGGATCATATAGAAAGAGCAGAAAAGCCATGTGTAAGGAAATCACAGCTGAGTTCAACTATGTCACACTGGGGAGCTTAAATATTAAATAAAGGCCCACTTGCAGGGCCCAAAACTCCTCAGCTGCCTACCCTACCTATAGTATCTGAACGTCTCCAGAGTCCTCAGGAGCCCTGCTATTTGAGGTAGTACTTACTTTGGCAGTCAATGATATCTTGCTGAGAATGTGCATAAGCAGAACATGTGGGATGGCCTTCCCAACTCACTTTGAAGTCTCTTAGCCATATGAACTAATTTGTCTTTAACTTTGGGTCAATGTCTTTTTTCAGTTGCATTGATAGTTGGTGATTGGTAGTAATCCCTCAGTGTCAGGGAGGCCCATCCAGAGGAGTCATGTCCCACACTGGGGGAAAGGTTTATATACTGATTTTGGCTTAGAGAGAGGCACCATTTGAGCAAAAAGGATATAATAATAGGCTAAGTTTCAATTTCAAAAGTAAAGGTTCACAAGTACAATTCTCAATAACAAGTGCCCATCAATGGTCCATCCTCCTTCACTAGTGACTGTCTCTGTACTCAGGGGATTCTTGCTGTTCCATTAGAGAATGTGGCAGAACACCCGAGGATGGGAATTTGATATTCTTTCAGTTATTGTGTGAATTTCCACCCACGATGACAATACCCCATGAGCATTTGAGCATGTTTATATGTCTATATGTATGCCACAGGTGAATATTCTCCCATATATCCCCAATCACTGATACTCCACACCAATGACCCTCCCCTGTCATAGTTGTAACCCTTCTGTAATCCAAAGCTTCTTAAAAAATGAAGCTAAGAAAATAACCAAATACAATTAATAAGAAACTCAAGTAATAATGACAGTGTTAAAAATTGGAAATGAAATACAAAAAATTGAAAAAATAAAAAAAAATTTGAAATAAAAATAATTAAAAATATTTAAAATAATTTTTGTCATTGTCTTTCATCACTATAAGATCTATCATATTGTGTGTACAGTGACATTTTCTTCCATTTATTCCCCTAATGCCTTTTTTTCATTTTATCTTCAAAGAAATTTAGGTTACAGAAATGTCATATACAGAATATAGTGGAGGGGGGCTCTGAAGATGGCGTCGACGGTGTAGGTTTGCACTCACCGGTCTCAGGTAGGGGGTGGCCGAACGGGAGCAGGAGCAGAGGAGCGCGGTCTTTGCGGGGAGCGTGGGGCACAGGAATATTGGCTCCATCGGTCTGGAGGCGGCTGGAGTGTGAGTTGAGTCGTGCAGCATAAAATCGTGGGTTCTCTTTGTCCCAGCGGGTAACACAGGGGTGGTATTGCACTCCTGGGAGAGGGGGAAGGGAGGCCGGCGGCCTCACCACCGGACCTGTGAGGGGGGGTGGTGGGTGCCGAGAGTGGAGGGGTCCGACGGGGGTGGAGAGGGTTTCCGTGGGTTTGGTTGCCTGGACACGCAGGTGGTTTGCAAGAAAGAATAAAAGTGAAAGAGAGATCAGCCGGCAGAAAACGGCCGCTCAAGGAAAAAAAGGAAAAAAAAGGAAAACATCCAGTGGGAGGCGGCCGCTGAAGGGGAACGGAGATACTGCTTACCTGTGCGCAACGCAAGCACCGGCAAAGGTAAGTTCCGGCCTATTAAAAGTTCCAGGCTGAGTAAAACAGCATGCCCAGAGAAGATAGACAGAGGTAAATAATAGACAAGTTCCCACGAACCTATCTTGGGTCCACTCACAGGAGGGGCAGTTTAGAAGAGGAGTTCCTTAAGGTCCCAAATTACATCAACAAATAAATAGAAGCATAT